>PVLC010011545.1:28065-39679 GCA_004027655.1 Graphiurus murinus
TACTGGGGATTGAACTCAGGGGCATTCTACCTCCGAGCTACACCCCCAGCCCTATTTTTTTTATTCTTTATTTTGAAACCGAGTCTCACTAAGTTGCGGAGTGCCTCACTAGGTAGCTGAGGCTGGCCGCGAACCCGGATCCTCCGGTCTCAGCCTCCCAAATGCTGGGATTACAAGCGTGCGCCACCACGCCCGGCTCGAGCAAGTGAGCATTTAGCTATAAACAATTTACAAGCATACATAGGAAAGTTGGTTGAGAACTTTCAGAGAAGACCAAAAAAGGCAGAATAAGTATACAGTCAACCCTCTCCATCTGCCAGTTTCAAATTTGTGGATCCAATCAACAGTGGGTCAAAAATATTGGGGGGAAATGCATCTGTGGAATATATAGATATTTTTCTTGCCATTATTCCCTAAATAATTTGGCATAACAACTATTACATAGCATTTACATTCTATTTGGTAATATAAGTAATGTCAAGAGTGGTGGCAGGCCCCTATAATCCTAGTCCTTGGGAGGCTGAGATAGGAGGATCACAGGTTGGAGGACAACCTCAGCAATGTAGCAAGGATTTCAGCAACCTAGTGAGACTCTGTTTCCAAATAAACAAAAATAATAAGTACTGGATGTAGCTTGGATGTAGAATGGCCCTGTGCCCAATCCTCAGTAAAACACACACACACACACACACACACACACACACACACACACACACACACTCTAGATATGATTAAAAGTTTACTAAAACTTGGTTTATTAAGGTCTTTTCTTTTCAGTGCTGGGGATGGAACCCAGGGCCTCAGGGATACTAAACAAGCTCTACCAGTGACCTACTCCCAGCCCAAATCACTTTATTTATTTATTTATTTATTTATTTATTTATTTATTTATTTATTTATTTATTGAACCCAGTGCATTCTACTTCTGAGCTGCATCCCCAGACTGATTTTATTATTTATTTATTTATTTATTTATTTATTTATTATTTATTTATTTTGGTACTGGGGATTGAACTCAGGGGCATCTACCTCTGAGCTACACCCCCAGCCCTATTTTTTATTCTTTATTTTGAAACAGGGTCTCACTAAGTTGCGGAATGCCTCACTAGGTAGCTGAGGCTGGTCTCAAACCTGGATCCTCTTGTCTCAGCCTCCCGAATGCTGGGATTACAAGCGTGTGCCACCACGCCTGGTTATTTTTTATTTAGAAAGAAGGTTTCACTAAGTTGCTGAGGTTGGCCTCGAACCAGCCAAGTATTGTGATTACAGGCATGCACCACTACACCCAGCTTATTTTATTTTTTTTTATTTTGATACAGGGTCTTGCTAAACTCCAGAGGCTGGCCTTGAACTCATGATCCTCCTATTCTGCCTCCCCAAATACTGGGATTACAAGCATAAGCCACCATACCTTATTTTGATTCAGTGTTTTGCTAAATTGCAGAGGCTGGCCTTGAACCTGCAATCCTGTTATCTCAGCCTCCCAAATACTGGGATTACAGGCGTGCTGGCATGGGGGAATACTTAGTAAATGCTGACTCATTTTATTTTATTTTATTTTATTTTATTTTATTTTATTTTATTTGCAGTACTGGGGATTGAACTCAGGGGCATTCTACCTCCGAGCTATACCCCCAGCCCTATTTTTTATTCTTTATTTTGAAACCGAGTCTCACTAAGTTGCGGAGTACCTCACTAGGTAGCTGAGGCTGGCTGCGAACCCAGAACCTCCAGTCTCAGCCTCCCGAATGCTGAGATTACAAGCGTGCGCCACCACGCCCGGCTGCTGGCTCATTTTAGTCACCACTTTTGTTTCACTCATTCCCTGCCTTGGTCACAGTGGAGCAGCAGCCCTGCCCTACCTCCACAGGTTGGGATGAGATGAGGCCCAAGGGAGGCCAGACCAGATCTCAGGGAGTCTTTGGGAGCTGGGCATAGTGGCACATTCCCATAATCCCAGTACTTGGGAGGCTGAGACAAGAGGATCTCAGGTTCAAGACCAGCCTCAGCAACTCAGCAAGGCCCTCAGTGACTTAGTGAGACCCTGTTTCAAAATAAAAAATAAAATAGGAAGCCGGGCATGGTGGTGCACGCTTGTAATCCCAGTACTTGGGAGGCTGAGACAGGAGGATCCGGGGTTTAGGGGTTTAGGCCCCCCGCAACTTAGTGAGACCATGTTTCAAAATAAAGAATAAAAGTTAGGGCTGGGGGTGTATCTTGGAGGTAGAATGCCCCTGGGTTCAATCCCTAGTACTACAAATAAATAAATAAATAAATAAATAAATAAATAAATAAATAAATAAATAAATAAAAATAGGACTGGGGGTGTAGCTTGGAGATAGAATGCCTGTAGGTTCTATCCCCAGTATAGCAAAAACAAACAAACAAATAAATAAATAAATAAATAAATAAAATAGGGCTGGGGGTGTAGCTTGGAGGTAGAAAGCCCCCAGGTTCAATCCCAAGAATCATGGAAGGAAAGAAAGAGGAAGAAACAAAGGAAGAGAGGGAGGGAGGGAGGGAGGGAAGGGAGGGAGGAAGGAAGGAAGGAAGAAAGGAAGGAAGGAAGGTTGGTTCTAGCAGCAACATAGAGAAGAGTTTAGAAGGGAGTGGTGGTGGCTGAAAGCCCAACTAGGAAGCCAGGGCGTGGTCCAGGAAAGAAGGACAAGGGCTGCAGTAAGGTGGTGGCAGTGGATGCAGGGGGCTGGAGTGTGGAGGGCAAGGGAAGAGACACAGGCGTGAGGTGAAGGACAGGAGAGAGCTGGAGAGCGTGACAGGGCTTCAGCTGCTCTGGGGTCTCGGGCTTTATTGACTGGGAGCATGGTGCACCTTGGACCGGCTTGCAAAACTCAGAGGAAGGAGCTTTGAGCATGGTCAGCTTGGGGTACTCTAGAGCCACTGGGGTGGGGGTGGCGGGGGACGTCCACATGGCAGTTGACACACAGATCCAAAGGTCAGGAGAAAAGTTGGGGTAGAGACTGTAGGCTTGGGGTCAAAGGTATAAGTGTGAATGAGGTCATTTAGTCATCTGTCCTCAGCATTGGGCATGACAGATCAGTGATAAAAAGGTAAAATGACAGCCAGGCGTGGTGGTGCACACCTGTAATCCTAATACTTGGGAGGCTGAGTCAGGAGGATTGCAGGTTTGAGGATAGCCTCAGCAAGTAGTGAGGTAGTAAGACTTTCATTAACCTAGTAAGACCCTACTTCAAAATATAAAAATAAAAATAGGAGCCGGGCGTGGTGGTGCACGCTTGTAATCCCAGCATTCGGGGGGCTAAGACCAGAGGATCCGGGTTCACGGCCAGCCTCAGCTACCTAGTGAGGCACTCCACAACTTAGCGAGACCTGGTTTCAAAATAAAGAATAAAAAATAGGGCTGGGGGTATAGCTCGGAGGTAGAATGCCCCTGAGTTCAATCTCCAGTACCGCAAAATAAATAAATAAAAATAAAAAATAAAAATAGGACTGGGGTATAGCTCAGAGGTAGAATGAACCTGGGTTCAATCCCCAGTACCACACACACACACACACACACACACACAAAGTCAAATGACAAAATCACTACTTTCAGGAGGCTGTAGTCAGGATAGAGAGGGTCAGGACAGAGAACAAGTAACAGATGAAAACTGTAACTTTGGCTGTTGCCAGATGCTAGGAATATGTCACTGAAAAGTTGGATAATCTTTTATGAAGAACTATAGAAATTCACTGAAAACAAAAGATCTTTCTTTTTTTTTCTTCTCTTCCCTTCCCTTCCTTTTCCTTTCTTTCCTTTATTGTGGTACTGAGGATTGAACCCAGGGGCAGTCTACCTCCAAGCTACAACAGCAGTCCTATTCTATTTTTATTTTGAAACAGGGGCTTGCTAGATTGATGAGAATCTTGCTGCTTACAGAGGCTGTCCTCAAATCTGTGATCCTCCTGTCTCAGCCTCCCAAAACCTAGGATTACAAGCATGCACCACCATGCCTGGCTTACAAAAGAACTTTACAGTTAAGCAACATGCTAACTATAATGTAACAAAAGAGACTTTTTCACCATAAGGAGAAACTTTGCAATTTTAAGAGAAGTAGAAGGGGGAGGGGAAAGAATTGTCTAAGACTGGGAGAACCTTTAAGACTAATGTTGAGGAAGGAAGTTAATAAGAGGAAGAGGCTGAGCCGGGCGTGGTGGCGCACGCTTGTAATCCCAGCATTTGGGAGGCTGAGACCAGAGGATCTTGGTTCGCAGCCAGCCTCAGCTACCTAGTGAGACCCTGTTTCAAAATAAAGAATAAAAAATAGGGCTGGGGGTATAGCTCAGAGGTAGAATGCCCCTGAGTTCAATCCCTAGAACCACAAAAAAATAAATAAATAAAATTTAAAAAAAGAAGAAGAGGTAAAAATTGGTAGATAGGCAGGTTCAGAAACTCAGAACTTAATAGGGGAGACAGGTATGTGGGAATGTCCAGAGAGCGTGTTGCTTTCTCTGCATCAGCTCATTCCCACACAACCCTTTGAATGCTTGTATGACAGGTGAGGTGTCACAGGTCTGAGCAGGACAGAGTGGTGGGCATGGTGGCCCAGGAGCACCCAGTCTAGCAAGGAGACAGACATAAACAAATAACCCCACACACCGTTACAGAGTGTGCAGAGTGCTAGGAAGAAAGGCATGAAGCCGCTGAGAATCTACTATGGCCCTCGTTAGCTTACAGGGTCACCAGTTAGGGTTTTCAGGCTGGTTCCCAGATGACCCAGCAAGTGAAAGAAAACTGGATGTGGCATTTAGAAAGCTTGAGATTCAGCCAGGGCATGGTGGTTCACACCTGTAATCCCAGTACTTGGGAGGCTGAGATAGGAGGATTGCAGGTTTGAAGACAGGCTCAGCAACTTAGGGAGGCCCTCAGCAATTTAGCAAGACCCTGGGGATGAAAAAGAAAGAGAGAGAGAGAGGAGAGAGGAGGAGGCAGGCAGGCTTTGTTTAAGTACTGAGTTAGAAAAATAGTCCAGGCAGCCAGAGAGAGAGCAGGTAAGTGCATCCAGCAGGCAATGGAGGAAGGATAGAAGGTTCTGGGGAAAACCGGTGGCGTGTCATGTTTCATAAGTATAACCCCTGAATGGAGGGTGGTACTGGTGACGCTTGAAACCATCCCTGATCCTCAGGAAGTCCCAGCTCAGAGTGGAACCAGATGGTGCTGGAGGTCATGTGATTGTTTCACCATGAAGTTCTTTCTCTGGGCGTGGAACAAGGAGTGGCAGGGAGCCCGTTGAAGGGAGAAGCCAGGCCATGCTGTAATGTGGGGACACCAGCCTCTGCTGGCCCCTCTTCATTTTCCCAGAAGAATTAGAGGGCCATGGGTGTCCTGGGGAAGAAACATTCTGGGAACCTGGGGACAATGATGGAGGTGGTGATGAGGAAGGAGGGAAGGAGGCCCCTGGTCTCTGCAGACAACACATTTGGGTTGCCTTCGGCTGATCCTGTTGGTATTACTGGTTTGCCCTAGTACGTGGTGCTTGGAATAACTAGGTCTGAAGTGTGGGCTTATGGGAGCAAACAACATGAAAAAGCTAGGCAGAGCCTGGAAAAGGTGGGCGGTGGAGCCCGCCTCAGATCTGAAACGGCAGGAGAGTGGTTCTAACCGGCTCTCCAGTGATGTGCGTGCATAGAGACTGTGCCTTTGCAGAATGCGGTGAGACCTGGGCTAGCAATGCTCAGACAGCGTGTGACCTGTGACCCTGGGTCCAGCCCAAGGCCCTGAATAAAATCCCTGGAGGTGAGGCCACCAGAATATGGGAGCTATCTTCGAGCCTGGCCAATGTAATTTATTTTATTTTATTTTTTATTATTTATTTATTTATTTATTTACTTATTGTGGTACTGGGATTGAACTCAGAGGCATTCTACCTCTGAGCTATACCCCCAGCCCTATTTTTTATTCTTTATTTTGAAACACGGTCTCACTAAGTTGCGGAGCGCCTCACTAGGTAGCTGAGGCTGGCCGCGAACCCAGATCCTCTGGTCTTAGCCTCCCAAACACTGGGATTACAAGCGTGCGCCACCATGCCCGACTTAGTGTAATTTTTTTAAGTATTTTTTTTATTGAAACTTCCAGAGTTTCTAATTCTTTTTCTCTTTTCTCTAGGCACTGGGAAATCATGAATTTGATAATGGTGTTGAAGGACTGATCGATCCGCTCCTCAAAGAGGCCAACTTTCCAATTCTGAGTGCAAACATCAAGGCAAAGGGACCACTAGCATCTCAAATATCAGGACTGTATTTGCCTTATAAAATTCTTTCTGTTGGTGGGGAAGCTGTTGGGATTGTTGGATACACTTCAAAAGAAACCCCTTTTCTTTCAAATCCAGGTATGTTCTACTTTTATAGTACTTGTGGCTTAAAAATAGATGCACTAGCCAGGTGTGGTGCCCCATGCTTGTAATCCTAGTACTTGGGAGGCTGAGACAGGAGGATTGCAGGTTCAAGGATAGCTTCAGCAAATAGTGAGGTTCTGATCAATCTAGCAAGACTCTGTTTCAAAATAAAAATAAAATAGAGTGGGGGTGTGGCTTGGAGGTAGAATGCCCCTGGGCTTAATCCCCATACCACACACACACAAAAACAGATGCACTAAATTAGAGCCTGGCATTGTTTTTATGGTCTGTAGAAACAACTAAGCAAATGGTTACTTAGGATGACATCAATAAAACCAATCTAGTGGATTCTATGTTGTTTTCAGTTACATGTGTGTGTGTGTGTGTGTTTGTTACTGGGGATTTAACTTCAGAGGCATTCTACCTCTGAGCTACACTTTCAGCCCTTTGCTAAGGTTGCTAAGAGTCTCACTGAGTTGCTGAGGCTGTTCTCAAACCTGTGATCCTCTTATCTCAGCCTCCCAAGTACAGGGACTACAGGCATGCACCACCATGCCCAGCTCTTCAGTTACTTCTTAAAGACAGTATGCCGTCTGCTCAATGTTAACATAAATAGTTCATTCAAAATTGTAATCATGAGCCAGGCATGGTGGTGCACACTTGTAATTCCAGTCCTTGGGAAACAGGAGGATCGCCGGTTCGTGGCCAGTCTCAGCTACTTAGTGAGGCCCTCCTCAACTTAGTGAGACCCTGTTCAAAATAATTAAAAATAGGGCTGGGGCCGGGCGTGGTGATAGGGCTGGGGATGTAGCTCAGAGATAGAATGCCACTGGGTTCAATCCCCAGTACCGCAAAAAACAAAACAAAACAACAAAACAAAGTTGTAAGCAAAGCCTCACAGGTGCTGTTCCTATAGATCTTTGGCCCCTAATCAAGCCAAATGTTTTTAGTCCTAGTACCCTAGGCAATTAAAGGTGCCGTGTGTGTTATTTGGGATCGAACCCAGAAGTATTCTACCTCTGAGCTACACAACCAGCCCTATTTATTTATTTATTTATTTATTTATTTATTTTTATTTTGAAACAAGGTCTCACTAAGTTGCTGAGGCTGGCTTCCAAACTGCCATCCTCCTGTTTCAGCCTCCAAAGTACAGGGATTACAGGCGTGTGCCACCATGCCTGGCTGTAACTTGTATTTCTAGCACATTTAATTTCATTTAGTTTAGCTATGTTCCTGTAATATAACTCTTCTCATGAAATAATAAAGGAGTAAAATGTTTGGTGTGTCAGAAGGTGGTGAGTTAGTGGAGAAGAATTAAGCAGGAAGGAGAAGGGCAGGTATAGCAGGAGAAGGATGCACCCTGTCATTTTAAAGCTACACTCAAGCCAAGCATGGTGGTGCACGCTTGTAATCCTAGTACTTAGGAGGCTGACACAGGAGGAAAACGGGTTTGCAGCCAGCCTCAGCTACTTAGTGAATCCCTCTGCAATTTAGTGAGACCCTGTTTCAAAATAAAGAATAAAAGATAGGTCTGGGGGTGTAGCTCAGAGGTAGAATGCTCCTGGGTTCAATCCCCAGTGCCAATAAATAAATAAATAAATGAATAAATAAATAAATAAATAAATAAATAAATAAATAAATAAATAAATAAATAAATAGACACGCAAAGAATGGCCTACAGAGAAGGAGACTTGGCACTGAAGGCTGACCAGCTTCTTGGGTGATCAGTAAGAAGCCAATTATCCTTGATGGCCTTATGTTAGACTATGGTGGCAAAGCTCTTGTAACTCCCTTTCTTCCTTCCTTCGTGGTACTGGAGATGGAACCTGGGACTTTAAGCATGCTAAATAAGCATTGTACCCCCAGCATACAACTCGTGTGTGTTTTCTTTGCGGGGGGGGGGGGGGAAGCGGGAGGGTGGTACTGGGGAGTGGACCTAGGGGCATTCTACCTCCGAGCTATGCCCTCAAACCTATTTTATTTTCATTTTGAAACAGAGTCTCACTAGGTTGATAAGTCTCACCACTTGCCGAGAATGGCTTCGAACCTGCAATCCTCTTGTCTCAGTCTCCCAAGTATTGGGATTACAGGTGTGCACCACCACACCAGGCTCTTTTTTTGGGGGGAGGGGGGATTGAACTCAGGGGCATTCTACCTCCGAGCTATACCCCCAGCCCTATTTTTCATTCTTTATTTTGAAACAGGGTCTCATTAAGTTGCAGAGTACCTCACTAGGTAGCTGAGTCTGGCCGCGGACCTGGATCCTCCCGTCTCAGCCTCCCAAATGCTGGGATTACAAGCGTGCCCCACCACACCTGGCTCCCAGGCTAACTCTTGATTTTTAAATGTTGCTAAAAGTTATTGGCAGCGTGGTCACTCCAACCCAACTGTGAGCTGCTAGCTTTCAGGATGTCCGTCTTCAGGCTTTCCTGACTGTGATGTCTGCCGTGCTGTTTATCTTGCATGTGCGCTGGGGACTGAACTCAGGGGTGTTCTACCTCTGAGCTATACTACCAGACCTTTTTATTTTCTATTTTGAGACAGAGTCTTACTAAGTTTCTAAGGCTGGCCTAGAATTTGCAATCCTCCTGCCTTAGCCTCCCAAGCACTGAGATTACAGGCGTGCACCACCAATGCTCAGCTGAGTTCAATCTTAAACTAAGGCAATATTAAGTGAATATAACTGAGGGTATGGATTTGAATTTTTATTGTTTACCTAGGGTTCATATTTAATGTATAAATATATTTTGGTCTTAGTAGTTGGAAAGCTTTAATAAATGAAGGTGCTGAGCTGGGCATGGTGGTGCACACTTGTAATCCCAGCATTTGGGAGGCTGAGACCGGAGGATCCGGATTCTTGGCCAGCCTCAGTTACCTAGTGAGGCACTCCACAACTTAGTGAGACCCTGTTTCAAAATAAAAGGAATATAAAGTAGGACTGGGGGTGTAGCTCGGAGGTAGAATTCCCCTGAGCTCAATTCCCAGTACCGCAAAAAATAAATAAATAAATAAATAAATAAATAAATAAATAAATAAATAAATGAAGGTGCTTGTACTTAGCATGTGGGTATGTATAATAAACAATAGAGTAGAAATTGTTCTTAATATCTGTTTTATTTATTTTGTTCTTTAGGAACAAATTTAGTATTTGAAGATGAAATCACTGCATTACAACCTGAAGTAGATAAGCTAAAAACTCTAAATGTGAACAAAATTATTGCGCTGGGACACTCTGGCTTTGAAATGGATAAACTCATTGCCCAGAAAGTGAAGGGTGTGGATGTTGTAGTAGGAGGACACTCCAACACCTTCCTTTACACAGGTAAGTGTTGCAAAGAATTGCAGGGGCCAGGGGGTCCAGACCTTACCTCTTTTGCCTTTGTAACTGTTACTGTTGTTTTTATTGCTACTTAATATGTAATATATAGTATAATCTGTAATACATTGTATATATGTAATAGGCATTGACTGGGAATATGTGTTATTTTACTCAGAGACACATACTTATGTCATGATTATAAGTCAATTGCATTTGTTTATGTATAAATATATACAGTACATATGTAGAAAGCACACACACACACACACACACACACACACACACACACATTGGTAATCCCAGTCAAACGTCAGTTTATGATAGACATATCCAAAAGCAACATGTCATATAAAATTTTTAAACATAAACAATAATGTAGATAAGGTCTTATAGCTCAAGGTAATGGGATTTGATTTGTAGGTTGCACAGGCAGCAGGAGTGGAACTCTGGGTTTGGGTTCTAACCCTCCTGCATACCAGGTCTGTGGGTGTCCTGGGAGCCGTGTGGCTCCCAGTGCTCAGGGGAGGATGTGCTGTCACCCTGACCTACCTGCCCGCTCGCTCCCAGCTCCTTGTTAGGTAGTTCTCATTAGGAAAACGTATGGTTCTCCATTTTGAACATACAATGTCCCGAAATGTGCGAGTGTGGTCTCACCGGGCCCATAGCCCTCGCTCCACCTTGCACTGGTCTTTGAAGGGTGCTCAAGAAAAGGAGGAGAAGGAGGTGTGGCCGGTGAGCAGCACCTCCACCCACAGCGGAAGGCCGGCTTCCGTGTGGGACAGCCCTCTTTCAAAGAGACTTATGTGGGCTATCTACCACCATTCTGTTTTTATAAGTACAAAACTCAAAATATTCTAAATAGTAGGAAATACCCCAAAATATTAAAAGCAGTTATCACTGCCAGGTGCGGTGGTACACGCCTATGATCCTACTACTTTGGAGATTGAGACAGGAGAATGTCAGGTTCAAGGTCAGCCTCAGCAACTTAGTGAGACCTTATTTCAAAATAAAAAAAAATTAAAAAGGGCTAGGGGTGTAGCTCAGAGGTAGAATGCCCTTGGGTTCAATCCCCAGTACAAAAAAAAAAGCTGGGCGTGGTGGTGCACGCTTGTAAACCCAGCATTTGGGAGGCTGAGACTGGAAGATCCAGGTTCGCAGCCAGCCTCAGTTGCTTAGTGAGGCCCTCTGCAACTTAGTGAGACCCTGTTTCAAAATAAAAAATAAAAAATAGGGCTGGGGCTGTAGCTCGGAGGTAGAATGCCCCCAGGTTCCATGCCCAGTACTGCAAAAAAAAAAAAAAAAAAGTTAAAAGAAAAAGGTGTAGCCAGGCATGGTAGTGCATGCCTGTAATCTCAGGACTTGGAAGGCTAACAGTAAGATCACAAATTTGAGGCCAGCTTCAGCAATTTAGTGAGACCCTCATCAACTTAGTGAGACTGTTTCAAAAATAAATAAAATAGGGCTGGGAGTATGGAGTATAGCTCAGAGGTAGAGGTAGAATATCCCAGGGTTTAATCCCTAGTACCACAAAAAAAAAAAGGAAGAAGTCCTGATTCCTACCTCACTCAAATCACCCTGAGCAAATCCGTTAACTTCTCTGAACCTGTTACCTTAGCTTCAAACTGAGAATGGAAACACAGAGTGCGGCATTGTTGTGAAAATTTGTGTGAGGTGGCTTGTGAGAGTGCTTTATAAATTGTACAGAGCTACATCCTGGTATGCAGCTCGGTAGAGGTTGCTTACCAGTAAAACCACGTCAATCAAAATCATGACTCATAAAGTAGGACTGGCCTTCACTTAAGAAAATAATGCCAGTATTAATGCCTGGTAATCCAACTTCTTTACAGGTACTTACTCTTGTGTAGACACAGTTAAAGAATGATTTAAAACTTAGTTACAGCTGGGCGTGGTGGCACACACTTGTAATCTCGTATTTAGGAGT
>PVLC010011546.1:0-46761 GCA_004027655.1 Graphiurus murinus
CTACCCCTTTTTATTTTTTAAATTTGAAACAGGGTATTGCTAAGTTGCTGAGGGTCTCACTAAGTTGCTGAGGCTGGCCTCGAACCTGCAATTCTCCCGTATCAGCCTCCCAAGTGCTGGGATTACAGGCACAACTATTATCAAACTTTTCAAGTTTTGCCAATCATATACTGTGAAAAATTATCTAGCAGTGGTCTTAATTTCCATCTCCCTGATCATTAATGATTTTGAGCATCTCTTCATACTTTTATTGATCTTAAATGTTTCCTATTCTGTGAAATGTTTATGTCATTTGACCATTTTTCAATTGGGTTGTTTCTGCTTTTCTTATTATGTAGAAGTTGTTTTTTATGTATTCCTAACACTGATCCTTTGCAGATTATGTGTATTGCAAAGACCTTTTTTCAGTCTGTAAATTGTCTCTTCACTTCTTTAAGGTATCTTTTAATATATTAAAATTCTTAATATGAATATGGCCAATGTCATCAGTTTTTCTTTTGTAATCAATATTGTGTGTGTGTGTGTGTGTGTGTGTGTGTGTGTGTGCAATGAACCCAGGGGCATTCTGTCTCTGAGCTACATTCCCAGCCCTTTTTTATTTTTTATTTTTGAAACAGGATCTTGCTAGATTGCTTAGAGTCTCACTACATTGCTGAAGCTGGCCTTGAACCTGTGATCCAGGTGCAACCACACCTGGTTTAATATATTGTGTCTTATGTTTTAAAAAATTCCCTCCTCAAGTTATGAAGAACTAAAGTTAGAAAACTATAGTGATATGTGCATACCCATGTTTATGGCAGCACAATTCCAATAGCTAAATTATGGAACCAACCTAGGTGTCCATTAACAGATTAATGGATGAAGAAAATATGATATATACACACAGTGGAATTCTATTCAGCCATAAAGAAGAAAAAATTATGTCATTTTTGCAGGAAAATGGATGGAACTAGAGAACATAATGCTAAGTGAGATTAATCAGTCTCAGAAAGTAAAGGATCCTATGTTTTCTCCCATATGTGGAAACTAGAATGAAAATAGGAAATAAAAGGGACCTGAGTTAAATGAGGAGAGAAACCAGTAGAATATGGAAGGGATTGGGGGAGGAATGTGGGTGGGGGAAGCTGAGGCTTGAGGAAGGAACAGTTCAAATACGGCTAAATCCATACGTGAAGGTATCATTGCCAATCTCACTAACATGTGGCGGGGAGGCAAGGGGAGTGGGGGGGACCTGGAGGGAATATACCAAGTGAGGTGTGGACGTATTTAGGTACCACTTTGAATCTCATTGTGATATATAATTATAATGCACCAATAAAAATATTAAAATATGAAAGATAATCACCTATATTTTTTACTAAGAGTTTGAAAGGTAAGGGATATGTTTTATATTTCAATCCTCAAACCATCTGAGGTTGATGTTTTATACAGGGTTCAAGCAGGGATCCAATTTCACCTCTTTGCATATGATATTTTCCATTTAGTATATAGTTACTTATTTAACTATTTTTATTGGTCAAGTTGCCTATTCTTTTGCCAATACACAGTCTTAATTACCTTCGTTTCATAATAAGGCCTGATATTTGATAGAGCGAGTCTTTTCTCCTTACCTTTCTCCCCAGAATGTTAGAATTCCTATTAGGTAACACAAAAACCTCTGTTGGGGTTTTAATTGAAATCTGTAGATCAAATAAGGTAGAATTACAGAATTGACATCTTTATGATACTAAATTTTCCTATCCATAAATATTATCTCCCCCTTTTATTCAGTTTTCCAATATCAATGAAATTATGTGTTTTCTGTAGACTAGTGCACCTGTTGTAGGATTTATTCTTAAGTATTTGATTTTCCCTGGTAATATTTTATTTATTTATTTATTTATTTATTTATTTATTTATTTAGGCACTGAGGGTTGAACCCAGGGGCATTCTACCTCTGAATTACATCCCCAGCCCTATTATTTTTTATTTTTATTTCGAAACAGGGTCTCACTAAGTTGCTGAGAACCTCACAAAGTTGCTGAGGCTGGCCGCAAACCTGCGATCCTCCTGTCTCAGCCTTCCAAGTACTGGGATTACAAGAGTGTGCCACCACACCCAGTTCTCTAGTATTATTTTAAATGATTTCTTTTCTTGAATTATGTTTTCTAACTTGCTGATGCATATAGAATGCAAATTACTTTAACATAACCATCTTATTTCAAGCTAACTAGCTAAATTCTCTTATTTCTAAGAATTTTTCTGTATATTGTTTGGGGTTCTCTATATAAATATAGTGTTCCCCTCTATCTGTGGGAGACATGACCCAATACCCCTAACATATGCCTGAAAACATGGATAGTATTGAAACCTAGCATACTATTTCCCCCCATACTGTATATACATATTTATGATAAAGTTTATAAATTAGACACGACCCAGGTGTAGTGGAACACACCTGTAATCCCAGTACTTGAGAGGCTGAGACAGGAGGATACAAGTTCAAGACCAGCCTCAGAAACTTAGAGCCTATTTCAAAAAATAAATTAAAAATTATAAAGGGCTAGGGGTGTGGCTTGGAGATAGAATGCCTCTGGGTCCAATCTTCAGTGCCAGTAAACAAACAAACAAATAAATAAGAAAGAGACAGTAAAAAATTAAAAATACAGTCAGGCACCTGCCTGTAATCACAGTTCTTGGGAGGCTGAGACAGGAGGATCACAGGTTTGAAGCCAGCCTCAGCAACTTAACGAGACTGTTTCAAAATAAAAAAATAAAATTGGGCTTCCTCTTCCTCCTTCTCTTCTTTTCCTTCTTTCCTTCCTTCCTTCCCTCCTTCCTTCCTTCCTTCCTTCCTTCCTTCCTTCCTTCCTTCCTTCCTTCCTTCCTTTCCTTCCTTCCTTCCTTTCCTTCCTTTCCTTCTTTCTTTCTTTCTTCTGAGGATTGAACCCAGGGGCATTCTACCTCTGAGCTATACCTCCAGCTCTTTTCATTTTTTATTTTGATACAAGGTCTGGCTAAATTGCTGAGGCTGGCCTCCAGCCCTCAATCCTCCAGTCTCAGCTTCCCTAGTCCTTGGGATTGCAGGCATGCACCACCATGCCCACCTTTCCTAGCTAAATTTTTTCCAACACACCCCTTGGCCTCCATGGGAGGGAGGACCTCCTGTAGGCTATGTAACTTCCCAGGCAGCTGCTCTCCTGCTTGCTCAATCCCAAGAGGAACGCCTGGAGGAGCAGAGAAGGGGAGCACGGATCTGTGCTCCAGGGGAGACAACTGAGGAAGTTCCAAACCTCAGAGCTAGGATTGGAGTCCTGAGGTGAGAAGCAAAACTGACTTGGTTTCTTCTTGCGACTGCCGCTTCCTTGTGAGGCGTGTGTCCTGTCTGGAGAAGCCTCCTGGAGCCCACACCCTTAATCTCAATGGCTCCTCACCCCACCTGAGACTCCTGAGATCCGTGAGGACAAAGGTCAGACCTCAGCCATTCCACCATGCATCCTTGAAACCTGAGGAAGAGGAGGTCCAGACCTTCGGTGTGCCCACCCTTTCTTGAGAATTCTATAAAAGAACTGCAAAGGCTGCAAAGACTCTCTTGACCTAGAGGATCTCCCCTTGCCTGCCTTCTCCCTCACTTTCCTAAATAAAACTCCTGCCTTTGTCCCTGAAAAAAAAAATAAGTAAATAAAACTGGGCTGGGGGTGTAGCTTGGAGGGTGAATGCCTCTGAGTTCAATCCTCAGTACCACACACATATAAAATTTTAAAACATTAACTAATAGAAAAATAGAACAATTATAACAATATTCCATAATAAAACATTTTATCCTGCTACTCAGAACAGCATGCAATTTAGAACTGAATTGTTTATTTCTGGAATTTTCCATTTAAAATTTTCAGTGTGGGGTTAAATTCAGATAACTGAAACCACAGAAAGTAAAGCCAAGGATAAGGGGATAAGAGGACTACTGTAATGACAAAGAATGCAAAAACCAACCATTTCATTTCCTTCTTTCTCCTTGGTTCCTTGTCTTTCTGCACTGGTGAATCATCTTTGTTTTATTCCTGGTTTTAAAGTGAACACTTAGCCTACTGTGGTGGCGCACGCTTGTAATCCCAGCATTTGGGAGGCTGAGACCAGAGGATCCAGGTTCGTGGCTAGCCTCAGCTACCTAGTGAGGCAATCCGCAACTTAGTGAGACCCTGTTTCAAAATAAAGAATAAAAAATAGGGCTAGGGGTATAGCTCGGAGGTACAATGTCCCTGAGTTCAATCCCCAGTACCTCTAAATAAATAAATAAAATAAAGTGAACACTTCTAACATTTCCCCATTTAGAAAGATATTTACCCTATTATTTTTATAACACTCTTATCTAATTGGGAAATTCCCTTTCATTCACTTTACATTTCATTTTATCATAAATAGTTATTGATTTTTTAAGCTTTCATAAGTAAAATAGCACAAATATAGAAAACAACATAAAAATAGAGCTTAATTATTATATGACAAACATCTTGGTATCAGCAGCTATACAAGGAGACAAAACCAGCCATTCCAGAAGCCCCAAGTCCCCTTCCCTCTTCTCCCTACCCAACACCATCTGCTTTTCTGACTATTTGGTAATCACCTCCTTGCTTTGTTTTGGTAGTTTTATTACCCCAACATGAAGCCCTAAACACGATGGCTTGGGTTAGCCTGATTTTTATGTGACTTTTAAATGTCTTTTGGTCTATAAGTTTCCCCTCCATCTTTCCCCCTCCCCTTTTGCAATCCATTTGGTGAAGATACCAGATCATTTTTTGTGTGGTCTTTTCTTTTGTTAGGTGTTGAGGTTTTTTTTAAACCTGATGAAATGATTATGTGTGTGTGTTGGGAGGATGGGCTCCTTCCTTCCTTTCTTCCTTCCTTCCTTCCTTCCTTCCTTCCTTCCTTCCTTCCTTCCTCCCTCCCTTCCTTCCTTCCCTCCCTCCCTCCCTCCCTCCCTCCCTCCCTTCCTTCCTTCCTTCCTTCCTTCATTTCTTCATTTATTTCTTTACTGGGGATTAAACCCAAGGGCATTCTACTTCTGAGCTAAACCCCCAGCCCTATTTTATTTTTTTATTTTGAAACAGGGTCTTGCTAAGTTGCTCAGGGACTCACTAAGTTGCTGAGGCTGGTCTCAAACCTGTGATCATCCTGTCTCAGCCTCCCAAGTACTGGGATTACAGATATGTGCCATCATGTCTGGCTTTCTTTTAATTCATTAATGGAGTAAATTACATTTATGGGGGGACAGTCTTCCTAAAACAGATTAGATTACATCATTTCCCTCCAGTGGCTTCTCACAGACTTTAGGATGACCATGGTCTAGAAAGTCCCCAAAAGCCCATCTCATCTATCTGTATGATTTAAGATACAATTTCCCCTCTTCCTTACTGTGTTTTAGTGAGTGGCTTTCTTTTGGTTGCTCAAGCATGCCAAGTTTATTCCCAAGCTTTGGTCATTGCATTCACTGTTCTTTCTTCCTGGATTGCTGCCTCCCTCCCCGCTGGTCTTTACATGGGAGCTCCCTAGTATCATTAAATTAATGTCTCAGCTCAAAATTTCCTTCCTCAAATAGAACTTCTAAAGTAGCCCCCTAGCCACTCCCACTTTGTTTTTATAACCTTTTCCAGTATCCTGTTCATTTATTTATTTGTCACCTCACCTCAACTGATAATGTGAACATTATGCAAGTCTTTTATATTGCTTTATTCCCAAGATCTAAATTGGCACCCAGCACAGAGCAGGTCCTCAACTAATATGTGTCATATCAAAATTATAGAATTATATATATTAATAGGTAAATAAATTCAAACCATATTAATCTGATAAACAAGTATGCATCCATGATATGACTATATTTGTTACAAAATATATCTTTATATGTGTCTGAATCTGTATGGTCAAATGTCTGAAAGGAGAGAGACGCACAGGGTTAACAGCAGTCATCTCTAGATGAATAAGGCAAGTATGATTGGTATTTTCGCTCTTTTGCTTATCTGTCTCTTCTGGAGTTTTTGTTGTTTTACTTCTTTGGCAGGCACATACAGAGTTATTTAAAAATAATGAAAGTAACCTTATTATGATGAAAGAACAATTTCTCTTAGAAAATGTATGAACTAGTTGAGAGAACATAGAGTATCCCCAAATAGCCCAAGCACTCATTTACATCAGCATGTGTAATTATCAAGCAACACACAGTAAGTACGTGCTCATCCCTATCCTGGGTGTCACAGGGATCCAAGAACTAAATCTGCCTTTATTTAGTCATGTTATGCTGCCTAGTTCCAAAAAAAGGAATTGTTGCTCATAAGGTCACTTTCATGTTATCTATTTAGGGGCATGAAATACACATAAATGAAAAGATGAACTCTTATTCAATAACAATTATGATCTCTTCCCATTTGGTAGATGTGTCTTATCTGGCTTTATATTCCCCTAGAACCTATCAATGACTTACCTGGAATACCGGTGCCTACTGAATGCTAGTTTAATTAAAGAGTTCAGCATATACATTATCATATCGTGTTCCTTTATAAAATGTCAAATAAAGTGAAATGGGGAGTTATTGCTTAATGGGTGCAGTGTTTCTGTTTTGCAAGATGAAAAAAGTTTTGGAGATCTGTTGTACAACAATGTGAATACACTGAAAACTACTGATCTATATCCATGAAAATGGCTAAGATGGTAAGTAGCATGTGTTTCTTACCATAAATTTTTTAATGCCAAATAAAATGGTACAGACTGGTAGAAACAACTGTGCTAAGAGGTGAGCCCCTGAGAAACCCCTGTGACAAAAGAGGTCTGGGATGTCTTTGGGAGGAGGCACTGGTGCTGGCTTAGAAAAGGAGAGTACAGCTGAATTCCACACAAGGAAAGAAGGTGGTTCAGAGGGGGATGAAGGAGCCGGTCAGCAAATGCTTTGGGAGCCAGTGAGCAAGTGAGTTGGCTGATGAGCTGCAGAGGTTTTAAGAAGGTGAATAGCTGAATCAGAGTTCGAGGGGGCTGGGTCAGAAAGTGAAAGTCCTTACATGCTAGCTGAGTCTGGACATGAGGCTAGAGGCAAACAGAAGGGACGGAGGCTTTAGATTTGGGAGTTGTATGATAAAAGGAGTATTCTAAAAATACTAAGGAGCATTCAAATTAGAATATAGTACACATTAATCTTGACCCTGCTGAAAGGGACAAAAAAGAAAGCACCCAAATGTCCTAATGTGATATTCAGATGACAGTGATTGCTGAGACAGAGTCTAGACCAAGAGGTCATCTGAAGAAGCTTTTTAGGGGACAGAGAACCTCCCCCACATACACTAATGGGGAAGGATGGATTCCATCACTCTCCTCTCCTAACCTTTCCCAGAGAGTCTCAGACTCACAATAGCACCTTCTTCTTCCAGATCTGTAATTAGGTAGACAGTGGGCAGCAGTGACTTCCTGACTAAAATGCAAAGTGGAAGAAGAATGCATTTAAAAGTAAGGTTGCTATATGTGCAGCCAGCAGCCAGCAGTCCCAGCTGCTGTGTTCCAGAGAAATACACACTTTTCCCATGAAAAGGGGAGTACTCAGCTTCCCCCGGCTCTGCCCTCAGGCCAGGAGTAAGCAGCTCCCCAGGACCTCCATCTTCAGCCAACTGACTTGTCTTTCCAGATACTGAAGATCAGAGTGAGCCACAGGCAATAAATAGGGTCCTGTGACCCCACTGGACTGTCCCCCATGGGCATTATGGGGCATTCCAACTCTTTACTGAAAAGAAGGGAAAATATCTAAAGTTGACTTATTTACAGGTAGGTGCGCATGTAACAAAAAATCATAAAGTGAAAAGGCAAAAAGAAGATTTTAAAAAGCCACGTGTTGGCATATTAATATGTTAACAAGTATAAATGGACTTATACTGTACATAGTATTTTGAAATTTAGTTTTTTTCACTGAACAACCTATTGTGAATAATTTTTTTATGTCAGTAAATAAACATTTTACAAAAACGATGTGTGAGTGCTGTGTGGTATTCTACAATCTGCAGAATACAAGAGACTACAGTCTATCTAACCCGTTCCCTATTGCGGCTCTTTAGGTTGTCCACTGTCTTTGGCAATATTAACAATACTATGATGAATATCTAGGAAGCAAATAACCTTATCCCCAGGATCCTAACGTTGTTGTTGGCAAATGTACAAAACGTCCCACCTCAAAGGGACAGACCTGTAACACCATCAGAAGAGCACATATCCCTTCAGGCTCCTGCTCATACGCCATTTCTTTCTGGAAGGCTTCTCTTGACCAGCTCAATCCAAAGTGATTTCTCTCAGACACAAGTACTCTGATGTCCTGCTTAGCAGTTGTGTCTTCCCTCTGGCACTTAAATGTGCCTGGCTGGGCCTTTGTCACATGTGCCCCCATCGCTACAATTATACCATAAAATCCTTGAAGGTAGAGCACATTGAGTACTTCTTTTGGTTCTAAAGTGATAGTGCATGTGATTAGCATTTAATATAAATATATTTAAATTCTTTTATTTAAAAGCTAGAAGGGAAATGGGGAAGAAATTCTCTAGTTTTAATTACAGTTTAGAGGTAGCCATTGAGAATGAGAAACTAGAATACCCATCCTAAGGAGCTAGTAAGCCCAGCATTCTGTCTTGGACCCAGCTTCATTTCCTTGGCCCTAAACCATCAAAGTTCTGACTAATACTCAAAGCACAGCGGGAATAAATGGGATGATCTTATGAATACCATCTGACACATGTCTACCAGCACTGGCTCTAAGGGTTAGCAGTAAGCTGACTCTATCTTCAAACAATCCCTCACATGTTCTTTAATGAGAAGGGGGAGAAGAACAGAGATCAACAAAACAGACCTACCCCCAAGGATTAAGGAAAGATATCACTGCCTAATCCTGGGCTTAGGACAGACATGGCAGAGCTGACTCTGCCATATGGGGTGTCATCTACCAAAGCACAAAAATAGATGGAGACAGCTCCCAGAGCCAAGGGCTTGGTAGTCACTGAAGATGCCCTTTCTTCACCCTCAAAAGCCCTAGGATGCAATGAATTCCTGAAAAAAAAAAAAAAAAGTGAGTGTGTGAATCCTGCTTATCAAGAAGGCAGAACTTGAGCCGGACATGGTGGCGCATGTTTGTAATCCCAGTACTTGGGAGGCTGAGACAGGAGGATCACAGATTTGTGGCCAGTTTCAGCAATTTAGTGAGGTCATCCAAAACTTAATGAGATGCTGTTTCAAAATAAAGAATAAAAAAATAGGGCTTGGGATATAGCTTGGAAGTAAAATGCCCCTGGGGTTTAATTCCCAGTTCTGAAGAGAGAGAGAGAGAGAGAGAGAGAGAGAGAGAGAGAGAGAGAGAGAGGAGAAAGAAAAAAGGCAGAACTTTTAAGCCTACTGCCCACAGATGAAGGCCTATCACAGATGGACATGGTCTCCTCTAAATGGGGACTGGCAGTGTGAAAGTGCTATGGGCCAGGGTTCTACAAGATCAAAGTTGGTCTTTCTTCCTGGTACCCAGTTGCTCTGGGGATTGTCCCTCCAAGTAAGTCAGGACCTCTGTTAAATGCCTGCTTTCCTAGATCTGGCTGAAGAGCAATGAGAATGTGGGTAGGGAAGCATATATCCTCTCTTCACAGAACTCTCATCTGGCTAGAAGTACCCAGTTAAGGCAGAACAGGGAATATAAGTGCTCTGTTACTAAGTTGGTGAGCAGATATGAGGAGAAAGTGGGGAGTCAAAAGTCAAGAATTCCAGGTTGGAAATCAGGAGCTCTAGGTCCCAGTTCTCCATGTCACCAGTGAAGAATGACATAGATGTGGGCCTCCAGTCTTTACACTAGAAAAATGAAAGACCAATCTCAATACTGCCCACAGAAGAGCTGCTGGGTCAGGACATGGTTCTAAAAATCCCCAAAGGCCTGCAAAAATGCCTCTATTGTGGTCAACACTTGTATATCTGGACTGATCTCAAAGCCAAGAAAGCCCCAGAGGGTCAGCATCTGTCCACTCTGGGTACTCAGAAAGCCTATATCAGGGTTTTCTGACAGATCAACAAATCTAGTCCAGGGCTATACAGTATCTTCTCTGTCTCCAAACTGGAGCCTAATCCATCCAGGGGACTCAAGATAAATAACCTGCTTACTCTCTTTTACTCTTCATCACTTCTAACTCTGGTCTCCACTGCTGATGCAGCAAGAAATGCAGGACTGAATAGCAGCTGAGGGAGACACTCAATCCTCAGGAGGCCCAGTGCTTGCTCCTGACAAGGATAAAAGAAGCACTATGGGCTAAGAATTATGAATCAGAATTTTTGAGTTGGCTGAAAACACACACACACACACACACACACACACACACATACACACACACAAAACACACACACACACACACACACCCCTACTACCTGGCGTCAAAGAAACATACTGTCACTTGAAGTATGGGGTAAGACCAGAGAATTGCAGGAATAGAGGAAGAGCAGTTAAGACAAGGTGGAAAACTTACTCAATCAGTGAAACCAAAAAGAGTTTAAAATTTAATTTTCAAAGTTATAGAAGAAGCCTCAGACCCCCGTAACTCATCTCCTTAACCCACCTCTACTTCAGCACAGCTGTCTCGTATGAGTTCAGACCCACCTCCTGCTTGAGGGAGGGTCATACCTCAAGCACACAGTGCCCTGGACCTTCTCTAACACCTAAGGACAGGACAGTGCTTGGCTAGAGGGGAAAAACAACATGCTTGCAGGATGAGATACCTCAGTTTCTCGCCCAAAAGCACACAATTCTGCAAGGCATTCTGCATGACTCCCAGGAAGTTCTGGTGGAACTGAGTGCCCATTGCAAATATTAGGAATTTTGAATTTTAATATTGGTTTCTCTTCCTTTCTGTCTCATTCATACTCATGCTGCTCCCTCATTTCTTTTTTTATTTTATTTTTTATTTTTATTTTTTTTTGCAGTACTGGGGATTGAACCCAAGGGCATTCTACTTCTGAGCTACACCCCCAGCCCTATTTTTTATTTTTTATTTTGAAACAGGGTCTCACTAAGTTGCAAAGGGCCTCATTAAGTAGATGAGGTTGGCCACGAACCCGGATCCTCCAGTCTTGGCCTCCCAAGTACTGGGATTACAAGTGTGCGCCACCACGCCCAGCTTGCTCCCTCATTTCTTCAGTCAGTCCTTATATCAGGTTCTACTTTCAGCTGAACCCCAACCAAAATATCAGTAGAAAATCTAGTGATGACAAACTGGTTGGAGAATTTGACGGTGACTTGGCATATTTTTTTCAAGGGCTGCCAAGTTGCTTTGAAAAGCTTTCTCCATAATGCCCTTGACTTTCCATTCATCCCCCTGGTCCAGTTACTCAACTCAATGGCAAACCTAACCTGCATTGTCCTATTCAGCAATCTCACAGAAAGAGCAAAGGGACTAGAAGTTCTTTCCTAGTGTTCTGTAGCTCTTTGAAAGTATCGCTCAGGAGGGATAGTTATTATACAACCTCAGTCTCACCTTCCCCACTGTACACTGACCCATGCTGAGATCCTCCAAATACCATTTCTTTAGGAATAACCAGCAGGCTTTGCAAGCATGACTTCCCTTTTTAAAAAGGAGGGTCGCCATAGAAGGGAAGTCACGACATGGTGGAGAACACTCCAGTGCTGAGAGCATGTGTTCCAATCTATACTCACCCAGAGGGAACCTGGGAAAAGATGATATGCGTGTGTGTCACACACAAACAAACACCCTGAAAAATACACATATACATACCCAGGGGGAAAAAAGCAGGAAGAAACATCAGAATATTAGCCAGAAGCCGGGTGTGGTGGCACACACTTGTAATCCCAGCATTTGGGAGGCTGAGACCGGAGGATCCTGGTTCGAGGCCAGCCTCAGCTTACCTAGTGAAGCACTCTGCAACTTAGTGAGACCCGGTTTCAAAATAAAGAATAAAAAATAGGGCTGGGGGTATAGCTCGGAGGTAGAATGCCCCTGAGTTCAATCCCCAGTACCAAAAAAAAAAAAAAAAAAAAAAAAAGAATATTAGCCAGAGTTCTCTATGAGTAATGGAATTATGGGTCATTTTTATTCTTTCCTTTGTACTCTTGTGTATTATCTACAATGAATGCATAATACTCTTAAGTTTTTAATTATAAAAGAATAACACTTGTCTCTTCCACACTATGATATCTGCAGAGCCCTAAACACAACCTATAAATACCCAAAGATTCTGTTAATGGAGTAGTCTGGGACAACAGCAGACTCCAGTTCTTATGCCTAGAGATTCTTAGACAAGAGATGTGGAAACACAAAATATTATCATTATCAAGCATTTTCTTCCTGAATAACTTGGTCTTTCAGAGGAAGTGAAACACCAAGTCAATTGCCCACACACCTCTGCACCTGAACTCTGACATTCATAACCACCCCTCCCCTCTTTGCCTCTGCTTCTGCGCTGCTCCTTCAGCCCAACCTACCTAAGAGCCACCAGGAGGGGCAGGGGGAAGGGAAAGGACCAAGCTTAGTATTCAGGCCACCCAGGGATTTGGGCATCCTGCTGAACAGTGGGGGACTGAAGGGCAGCAGTCAGTGAGCCAGGGAGTCCTGAACCAAGCCAGTTGTTAAGTAGGCGTGAGAACCCATCAGCTGGAAACGCTGAAGGCGGGCAGGCAGGCGGAATGATTCTGGGTGAAGGAACATTGTAAATGTTGTCACCCAAAATAGAGCAGAGCTGAACTTGGCTCCCAGGCACTGCAAACCTCCTTCCTGCTCCCTGTCGGCTCCCTTCTGAGCCCTAGGAGATGCTCCCCAGGAGCCACACCTCCTCCCGCTGCTGCCAGGATTGACTCTGTCTGCACTGCTCCTCTGGGAACTGGGGACAGTGGGTAAGGGAGCAGCTCTGATCTAGAGCATCATGAGTCAGCCCTGGGGACAGCTCAGTCCCTCCTGGCCCAACAGCCATACAAATAGTATAAGCCAGGGAACTCAAGGAAGCCAAAGACAGACTCTACCAGGAAGATCACCTGGGCCTCCTTACCTTTACATGGCCTCCACTCTCCACCTGCCTCTCGTACCCCCCAACTCCTAGCCCCACTCTTCCCGTGTTCCATCGACTGTCTAGTCACCCAAATCAGGAACCTCAGCATTGCCATCAATAAATCTTTCTCTTTTACCCCCCCCAGAGGTAATTACTCCCTCTCCCTTCATGCCTGCTCTCCGATTTACTACCTTCCTCCTTTTCTTACAGCTTCTATTGTACTTTAGACCTTTATTATCTTTCCCTTGGATTCCTACAGGAACTTCCTGGCTGCTCCCCCTACTTTAACCCTTCCTGAGCCATCTCTACATCTCCAGATGTGATTCCCTTCATCTACTCGTCAGACACTTGCCAGTACCCCCTTCACCTTACAGAATGAGGTCACAGCTCTAACATGACCCTCCCTCAAGGTCTTGCACCAGCTCTCTGGGAGCTCCTGTGCTAGCCTATCTCCTTCCTTTTCCCCACCTCACACCTCATGTTCTAGATATAGCAGGCTCCTCAGACCTCCCTAGATTTTCCAGACTCTGTTCAGATAAGACTTTGGAAAGGAAGCCTGCTAAGGGCCCTGCCTATGAGCTCCTTTCCTTTGTGCTTCCTGTCAGTGTCCACACCATTTGTCTGGCACTTGGTTCATCTGGTCAAATACAGACTGCTTTCCTGTGCATCCTCACGAGTAGCCTAAAAGAGCTTGAAAGAAGAAACTGTCTCTGACATATTTGTTTATCCCTAGTACCTACCACAGTGCACTTACAGCTTAGGATGATACCATTAGTTATCTTTACTCATATTGGGTATTTTATTACTGCAACCAAATTATAAACAACATGAAAATATATCATGTCTTGAATTTCTTTTTATCAACCTAAATGTACAGCATGTGGCATATGAGCACATCAGTATGCCTTAGGAAGCAATTGATTAATACATAGCCCAATTATAAAGGCAGATTCCATTCATACCACAAATATTTATTGAGCACCTGCTATCTATCTTCCAGGCATTACTCTAATACCAAAGATGTGACAGGGGAAAAAAAAGACATAAATCTTTGTCCTATTGGAGTCTACAATTCTAGGAAAAGGAAACAGACAATATTTATAAGACAATAAAATACATAGTTGTTAGATAATGGTAAGAACTAAGGTAGGAAATAAAACAGAGAGTGGGAGAGGAAATGATACAGGATTGCAGTTTTAGGTGGGATCATCTGAGAATCCTCACTGAGGAGGTAGCGGTAGAAAAGGTGAGGGAAGTAAGGAAAGAAATCATGCAGATTTCTAGGTGAAGCAAGTAAAGGGGACAAGTGCAAAGGTCTGGGGACAGGAACGTCATGTCTGGTTAGTTCCAAAAACAAAAAGGATGGCCAAGTGGATAAAGTGGGAGAAATGAGGAGATGCCGAGCTGGGGTCAGAAAGGGAATAGACCAGAATATGCAAGTGAGCCTTTGGTCATTCTACTCTGGGTGAAGGGGGAAAAACAAACAGGCCCTATGAGGCTTGGAGCAGAAGGGTCACGTGGGCTGATTTATTTTTGATTATTCAGTCAGTCTGGTTACTGTGTACATATTTGACTGAAACACCAATTTGAAGGCGATTGAAACCTTACAAGGGATCATGGTGGCTTGGACCAACTGGATAACTGGGGAGGCAATGAGTTCTTGGACTCTAGATGTATTTTGACGGTGTAACTTACAGGATTTGTGAGAGGATTGGATGTGGGATGAAAGGAGAGAAGAAGAGCCCAAGGTGGCTCCAAGATTTTTTACATGAACAACTGATCTTGCCTTTTTTTAAGTTGGGGAAGGTTACAAGAGACATTTAGGCAATTTTTCCCATCAATCACAAATTCCCTTTTTCAGCCACAGTGCCTGGCAACATGAGAGGTGCTAAATGTGCCTCTTCATAAATTGACTGATAGATCACTAGTAAACCCACGCTCAAGACAAACTATGACTTCATCAATGAGAGTCCTGACTAAAAAAATACAGAAATGCAATTTTAATAAAGAATGGAAAGAGAAAAGAGAATAGAGTGTGATAGTCAGAACAATGGGCCCCTAAAGATGTCCACATCCTAATTCCCACAACCTGTGAGTATTTTACCTGGAAGGGCAAGAAATACTTTTTGGGATATGATGAAATTAAGAATCTTGGGTTACCTGGGTGGGTCCACTGGAATCAGAAGGGTTGTGATAAGAGGGAGTGCAAGTAGCTTCTAAAAGTTAGAAAAGGGAAGGAAATAAACTCCCCCAGGATCTCCAGAAGGAACACAACAATAAAGGTGACAACACCTTTATTTCGGCACACTCAGACCGGTTTTGAACTTCTTACCTCTAGAATTATAAGACAATAAATCCGTGTTGTACAGCCGGGCATGGTGGCGCACGCTTGTAATCCCAGCATTCGGGAGGCTGAGACCGGAGGATCCGGGTTCGCGGCCAGCCTCAGCTACCTAGTGAGGCCCTCCGCAACTTAGTGAGACCCGGTTTCAAAATAAAGAATAAAAAATAGGGCTGGGGGTATAGCTTGGAGGTAGAACGCCCCTGAGTTCAATCCCTAGTACTGCAAAAAAAAAAAAAAAAAAAATCCATGTTGTTTAAATTACTAAATGGAAGTAATTTGTTGTGGTAATTTGTTCCAACGCTGTCTGAAAAGGGAAATTTTGTCAGTTGATGGGTAAAATAGCCTGGATGTCTCTTATAATCTCCACTAATTCAAAAAATGGCAAAAAGCAGTTGTATAAGTCAAAAGTTAGCTGGGCATGGTGGCACATGTTTGTAATCCCAGTACTTGGGAGGCTGAGACAGAAGGATCACAGGCTCATAGCCAACCTCAGCAACTTAGTGAGGTCTTTTGCAACTTAGTGAGACCCTGTTTCAAAATAAAAAATAAAATGGAGCTGGAGTAACTCAGAAGTAGAATGCCCTTAGATTCAATCCCCAGCACCACAAAACAAACAAACAAACAAACTAGATAATTTCCTAGTTTGGGTCACTATAGTATTGCTATATAATATTTTAATAATAGGGAAAGTTGAGTAAAGTGTATACAAGAACCCTTTGTTTTACTTTTGAAAGTTTTCTGTGAACACCAATAGGAAAGTGATATACAGATATATGAAATAAATAGTTCACATTTTGAAAAAGCTATTGCTCTTGAATAAAGATTTAATTAAGGAACAATCAAATCTTTTGATTAAGGAATTATTCCCCATAAAGATTAAGTCTTTTTTATTTTATTTTTTTGATACTAGGGACTGAACCCAGAAGAATTCTTCCTCTAAACTACACCCCCAATTCTTTTTGGCTTTTTTATTTCAAAACAGGGTCTCCCTAAGTTGTTGAGAGTCTTGCTAAGTTGCTGAGGCTAGCCTTGAACTTGCAACCCTCCTGTCTCAGCCTCCCAAGTACTGGGATTATGGGTGTGTGATACCATGCCTGGCTCAAGATTATGTCTTTTGCTCTACTTTACAGTAAATAGAATACAGCATTCTCCAATTAATAACAGTAGACGATACACAAGCAAAAGAAAATCACCATCAGGCAAATACCACAAACAACTGTTACAGACAGGATTCACCAATGGATGCTAAAATTAGTAGGCAGAAGTTGGAAAAGAAAAGGGATTTTCACGGTTTTAGAGTATGTCCTCTAAGATATTTTTAGCTATAAAGGGAAAGGTGGCAACTTAACTGTGGAGAAATTGGACAGACATCACCCAACCACATGACCAAGTTAGATGCCCTAAAAAGGACACAACATCATTTCTGTTCATCTTGGCAAAAGGCATAACCTCGATTCAATAATGAGAAACTAATAGACAAACCCAAACTGAGGTACATTCTTCAAATCATCAGCTGGACAGGGATGGGGGGCACACTTGTAATCCCAGTACTTGAAGGGTTGAGACAGGAGAACCACCGATTCACAGCCAGCCTTAGAAACTTAGTGAGGCCCTCCACAACTTAGTGAGACCATGTTTCAAAATAAAAAAATAATAATAATAAAATAGGGCTGGGGTATAGCTCAGAGGTAGCAAGCTCTTGGGTCTAATCTCCAGTACCCCTGCCCACACACACATACAAACTGATCAACACTCTTCAAAAGTGTCAAGATCATGGAAGATAAGAAACTTACAAATGAGAGGAAGTTAAATGCAGTGAGGAGTCCTAGGTAGGCTCATAGAAAAGGAAGAATAGGAGTAGTTTGATAATTGTAGTATGGTTATGTAAGGTGGTAATATTAGGGAAGCTGGGTGAGGGGTGTACAGGAACTCTTTGTGCTATTTTTGCAACTTTTCTCTGAAACTAAAATTAGCTCAAAATAAAAAGATGTAAAAGAAAGATTATGTATCCAGATTTACTATTAATTAAACATCACCTTGCAACTTCAGGCATCTTTTATCAGTTTTGCCTGTAAACAAAATAAAAGTGACATCCTCCCAGGAGATGAAGAATTGGATGAATCCCCCCACACACACACACACACAAAGCAATGTCTATTAGGTCTCTAGCTCCTGGGGCCCAAAGTAAGGCTTTGAAAGGCCAGTTCCCAAAGAGTTCAATACCTCTCTCCCTACATGAGAACATCAAAGGACCTGATGATGGGTCAGAAATAGCCATTAATGACACCAGTGAGTTCATTTGAGACCTCTACCTTCAATTCTGCTGGCCAGAGAAAGGGGGTGGGGGCCAGGAACTAAAAGCTGGTGCATCTCCCAACATGGTCACCCTGTCACTGTCATGGCAGGGCCAACCTGATCTTCCTCCCAGCGCTGTAAGCATAGACTGATCTCACTTCTACTCAGAGAGCTACACTTCCGCCTGAGTGTCTGCCTCCATAAGAAGGCAGCAAGCTCTTATTCTCATTCTTGTCTCTCCATCAGCATCACTGCTTGCCTCTATTTACCTTCCAGATCCTATGGTGACTACATTCTTGACACCAACCAGCCATGGTAAGAGTGCTCTTGGTCACCAAATTCTCTGCAGGGACTTCAAAGCCATGCCCAGAACTACACGGGGCAAACATCTTAGGTGCCATGTGCCTACTCTGATGCCCAGTTGTTCAGGTGTCTAGGCTCCTATGGAGAGGAGAAATTACACTTTTGCCATGATATTGTTACAAAATGTACCTAGAATGTACATCTAGGAGCCTGGAGAGAGCACAGTGAGGGACATGCTGACACTAGCAATAACTTCTAGCCAGCTCCACCTCAGATGTAATCCTCTAAGCCTTCCACAAGGTCACTAGATTCCTCCTCGAGAAAACTAGAAAACCAGACATCCTTTAGAAGATATCTGGGTCAAAGGCATCAAAATCAGTGGCCCCTTCAAAGACCAGTTAGAAAAGGGCCATTAAAACATGTTGCCCCATTCCCTAGAACAAGCCAGAAAGAAAGGATTATCACATGACATGGCTTGCTGAGGGTCTTCAGTCTTGGGTCTTACTTCTGACAATAATACCAAAATGTGTCATCTGTCACTCATCCTGGTCAGTACATGTTCTGCCCAACTGTACCATGAAAGCAGGCACCCACTGTGTCTTGTAGGGCTTTTGGGTGATATTATAAACCAAATGGAGATTGTTCCACTCCAGTAGAAGCCTGAGCTATCAAAGAAAGCTTTAAAGTACCGATTGCCCTGATTTGGCTCTTATACACCGGGTGTGAAATGGCACCACCATTCTGGATGGCAACTTGATAACATGTATCAAAATGCCTTGAAAATGTTCCTTTCCTTTGATCCAAGATTCTTGCTTCTAGGAATTATCCCAAGAAAATCAGAGAGGCACACAAAAATTAACATACAAAGTTATCATCCCAATATTATCTTTGGTAGTAAGAAAATTGGTTTCAATAATGTTCTGCAACTGAAAGTTGATTAAATAAAGTATGGGAAAATCCTTAGATAGCCTAACAGGTACCATTAAAAATTACATTTTACAAAACCAGTTTGACATATAGGACGATTGATTCTAACTTGACATGTGTGCCATGGGGGAGTAAAGAGACATGTAAATAAAAGATGCAGGAAGAAAGTATGCCTTAATGGTGGTTATTTCCAGGTGATTGAGATATTCACAGATTCTTTAAATTTTTCTTTATATCTTTCTGTTGCTTCTAAATTTCCTTCAACAGACACATTGCTTTTCTAATAAGGAAAATACAGAGTCCTCATTGTAGAGCCTCATTAGCTTGCCCTAGAGTCTTTGGTAAGTCAGAAGTGAAACCAAAAACAAAGACCATGGGTTCTCACTAGCTCAACTCAGCTCATGGGCTGCCTGTGTGTGCAGTGGCAGCTCAGGGGCAGTGATTCTTAACTGGGCAATGTTGTCCCCCAGGGACAGGTGGCATGTCTAGAGACATTTTTGCTTGTGGTGACTGAGGGGGAGGGTGCTGCTGGCATCTAGTGGAGAGAGGCCAAGGATGCTGTGAAACATTCTACAATGCCCAAAATAGCACCCCACGACAAAATTATTTAGCTCAAAATGCTAAGAGTGGCACTGTTGAAAAGCCCTGCTAGCCGGGCATGGTGGTGCATACTTGTAATCCCAGCATTTGGGAGACTGAGACCGGAGGATCCAGGTTCCCGGCCAGCCTCAGCTACCTAGTGAGGCACTCCGCAACTTAGTGAGACCCTGTTTCAAAATAAAGAATAAAAAATAGGGCTGGGGGTGTAGCTCGGAGGTAGAATGCCCGAGTTCAATCCCCAGTACTGAAAAAAAAAAAAAAAAAAAAAAAAAGCCCTGCTCTAGAAGGAAGCCATAATCTATCCCCTACCCTGGACTTTGAACAAGCTTGGGTAGCTCAACGGTACATTGGGGACTGCAGACCTGTCTCAAATCCACAGCACAGGGGACTTTATTACTTATGTTAAGGAACCTTCCACTTCCAACTGGAGAAAAATAAATTGCTCATTTCACTCCAGAGCCATAACAGACACAAATGGAACACAACTTAGGATCAAGAGCTCAAATAGAGATGATCCAAGGCTGGGGATATACAGACAGGGCAACAGCAGCTATAACAGGAGGCCTTTCTACATGGCCTTCCTCTGTATCTTCACTCCCAGGACCTCAAGAGTCCTGGATAATCAAGCTAACCTTCATTTCCAAGAATCCTTGGAGTAGGATAAGAGGGAAGAACTCTACCCAAACCCTGAGAAAGACTCTTTCCCCTCTGGAAATCTCCTCCATCAAAGGGACCACCTGCTTGGACTTATCCTGGGGCTTCCAAGGGCAAGGAATGTGCTGCCAGCATTTCTCTTTTTCTGTGACCTTGGGCTCAACTTAGCAACTCATAGAACTCAAAAGCTGGAAAGAACCTTGACCCAAACTCCCTCCCTTTATAGATTAGGAGACCAAGTCCCAAAGAAGCTAAGAATTGGTTCTAAGTCGTACTCTGGCAAAGCCAATACCTGAATCCAGATGTTCCATTCTCTTTATTCCTTAATGGCATCTCAGTCACTGGGGGGTTGGCTGCTGCGTGACCTGCAGCCACCAAACCTGTTAGAGGAAGTTGTCATTCTCTAGTGGCATCTGATGAGAAGAGATGTGGGGGGAACCACACAGAAATATGCACACATTGGCAGACTGACACTTGTATATCCCATTTGGCTGCAGTCACTGAGAATAAGCTCTGAATTTAGGCAGAAGATGCATGAGGAAGAGCCGGGCGTGGTGGCGCACGCTTGTAATCCCAGCATTCGGGAGGCTGAGACTGGAGGATCCGGGTTCACAGCCAGCCTCAGCCACCTAGTGAGGCACTCCACAACTTAGTGAGACTCGGTTTCAAAATAAAGAATAAAAAATAGGGCTGAGGGTATAGCTCGGAGGTAGAATGCCCCTGAGTTCAATCCCCAGTACCCCCTACCGCAAAAAAAAAAAAAAAAAAAAAAAAAAAGATGCATGAGGGATCTGTCCCACAAGTGTGTAGCCCTTGTGTAGCTACTGCCATATCTTTCAAGTAACCTAGCAAATCTTATTTAAGCCAAACAAAACAGTTGTTGCCAGTTCCTTTCACTGGATAGTTGACCACACAGCCGCTTGCTGCATTGGTGCAGCAAACATTTGTTGAGCTGGTCAAAGGCCATCTGGTCTCTCTAAGGTTCAGCCCTGGTACAGACCCTCTCCTTGGATTTCTGGGAGATTTCTCATTCCTTACCATTTTAAGTTTCCTCACAGTGAGCTTATTCTTACTTAGCTAGCTTGGGAGACTCTGACTTTGGCTTGTGACCAAAAGAGTAAAAGTAAAACTAAATGCAAGGTAGATATACTACAATGAATTCCAGATGGGTCAGCATTAAATGTGAACTTAAAACCTACAAGGAAATAGATTGGCCTATTTACCCCAGCAATGGAGGGAAAATGATCTTCTGGCAAATGATAAAATCAGAGACAAGACTGATGGGTTCAAAAAGAATGAAAGCATAAAACAGGGAAGAGGAGCATTAGGGTTAGAATGTGGCCTCTGAAGATGGGCATGGTGGTGCACACTTGTAATCCCAGTACTTGGGAAGTGGAGAAAGGAGGATTGCAGGTTTGCAGCCAGCCTCAGCTACCTAGTGAGGCATTCCACAACATCGTGAGACCCTGTTTCAAAATAAAAAATAAAAAATAGGACTAGGGGTGTAGCTCGGAGGTAGAATGCCCCTGAGTTCCACCCCCGGTACAGCAAAAAAAAAAAAAAAAAAAAATGGGGCCTTGTGTCCTATGTTCTCTAGAACAATCTGAATGGGATTCTACACATAGGGGATGCTCTAAGCAAAGCAGATATAAATATCTGCATCCAGGTTTTTTGTGGACGTAAGTTTTTAATTACTTTGGGTAAATACCAAAAAGTACAGTTGTAGTACTATATGGTTAGTTTTACTTACTAAGACTGTCAAACTGTCTTCTAAAGCAGCTAGACCATTTTTACATTCCCACCAGCAATGAGTGAGAGTTCCTGAGGCTCTACATCCTCACCAGCATTTGGTGTTGTCACTGTTTGTTCATAATCATCCAATCTTGGAAGCAACCAATATGTTCTCCAGCAGATAAATAAACTGTAGTACATCCACATAATTGGATATTAGTCAGCACTAAAAAGAAATGAGTTTCAAGCCATGAAAACATCGCTAGGGTTTGGATATAGTTTGAGTGCTCCCCAAGGTTTCATATGCTAAAATGTAATTCCCATTATGAGGTATTAAGAGGATCAAAACAATATAACCTACATGTTTAGAGGTGGAGTTTGGGGGAAGTGATTAGGACTAGATAAGGTCACTAGGGTGGAGACCTCATGATTGAATCCTGGTGGCTTTATAATAACAGGGAGAGAAAGCAGTAAGAGATACATGCATACATATATGCACTCCCTGTCTCTTACCATGTGATGCTCTGCACCACCTCAGGACTCTGTCAGCAAGAAGGCCATTACTAGATGTGGCTATAGACCTTGCAGCTCCAGAACAATGAGCCAAAATAAATCTTATTTCTTGCCTCAGGTATTTCATTATAGTAATGAAAATGGACTAATTTAGACATGGAAGAAATGTAAATACATGTTACTAAATGAAAGAAGCCAATCTGCAAAGACTACATATTATATGATTCCAACTAACTGATATTCTGGAAAAGGCAAAACTATGAAGACAGTAAAGAGATTCCAGGGGCTGGAGGAATACATGGAACACAGAGGATTTTTAGAGCAATGAAATACTCATGATAATAATGAGTACCCAAGCTGCATTAGGTACCTTCAGTTCTAGCAAAAGCCTCAGTGATTCAGGTGGAAGACTTCAGAAACCTCTGGCACATCCACACTTTCCTCAGAGTTTCTCCAGGAGTTAATTATTGTCTAAACAACCTTTGAATCTGACCCCCTTTCCAATGCCCACTGCCATTGCCTGGGTTTGGGCTTCTTCATCCCTAAGCTGACCTTTTTTGGCCTCTGGAGGGTCACCCCTGTTACCAGACACTCTCACTCCCATTTGTCCCCCACAGAGCCGTCAGAGACCAAACACAAGTCTTTCCTCTATACAAACCTTCAAATGACCTCTTGGTACAAAGAGTAAAGACCAAACCCCTCAGCACAGCATACAAGACCTTTCACAATCTGGTCACAGTCTATATTAGCAGCAGCATCTTCTGTCACTTGGAACACAAAGTGCATTTCATGCCTTCGTATCATTATTTTCTATATTATTCCCACCTCCTTATACCTTTTCTGTGCCATCTTCTCCTAGTTGTTTCTCAACTCTCTCTGACAAACTCCCAAATCCTCTCTCAGGAGTATGGGGGGCAGCCTCTGGGGTGGCCCCCAATGACCCTGCTCCTAGTACTCCTGCACCCTGCAATGCCTTCCCTTTGAACATGGCTGAACCTAGTTACTCATTTCTAATAAACAGAATATCACAAAAGTGATAGAATATTATTACTTCATACGAAAAGACAGTGAACCGTTTCCCACCTCTCCTTCTCCCCCTCCCCCTCCTCCTCCCTCTCTCTCTCCTTCTCCCCCCTGCCCCACTCTCTCTCTCAGAACTGGTGTCTCTGACCAACAGCCATTGAGAACCTGACACTTGCCAACAATCATGTGAACAAGCTTGAAAGCCCCTGTTGACCCTACACCTCAAATGTAGCCTTGTGAAAGACCCTAGGCTGAAGGACTCAGTCAAGTCTGGATTCCTGACCCACAGAAACTGTGTGAAAATATATGTATATTGTTTTAAGCCAAAAAGGTCTGGATTAATTTATGAGCACAGATAACTAATAACCCAACCACAAATGACTGATAAGAGGATCCAGCTCAAATGCCACTCATCTATTAAGCACTTCCAATACCCTCTTCTCTCCCCGAGACCATCTATACCCCTTCCAATGCTCATGGCATAGATCCAAGTTCCTTAACATGGCCCCCAAGGCCCTACATGATGATCCAATTCAACTCGCTTCCCAAACTCATCTTTCGCCACTGCCCATGGCAAGTGGAGTAACAGATTTTATTCAGTTAATTCAGTCTCTTTTGATTCTCTTAACATGTCCAGGACACATTACCTCATTAACTTAGGTCTGCTTTTCAAAATTCCAATTCAAATCTCCTTTGTCCAGAAAGATTCCCCAACTCCTAAGGCTAAGTTTTAGGTATTTACACCTGCGATCCCCTTTATCTTGTACTCTTCCAATTATAGCACTTTTCACATTATGTCATAAACTCTTTTGACTTGCTTATCTATCTCTAATGATGCTTTAAAAGCTCCTTGAGTACAGGACATATGTCTGCCATTCATCTATGTATATAAACTAGTCCTGTCTTAACTTTTAGAAATTTTATTATACTCAAAAGTGGTCATTCCAACATCTTGGCTTCTCAGTTCCTTGAAACCTTTTCTAATGATCTTGTGCTTTGCTGTGTTCTACTCAATGACTTTCATGCTTAAACACAGTCTTTGTCATCACCAAGAATGGCAACCCCTCCAAGAGCTCAATGCATGCATCCCACTCCCCAACCACCACCTCCTACCTTCCAGCTCACTCCCTCTCTGATTTAGACTCCAACAATTCCTTCAAACAGGATCACTGATCCTCTGATGGTACCATCTTTTTCCTAGTTCTCACAGTGACTATGATATCCCCACTTCTCTACTCTCTCAGCTCATCTTCATGATCTATCTTTATAATAATTCCCTTTCTTCACTTGGCAAAACCAAACTCCTAGTTAAATCCAACCTGACACTTACACCCATGCAATTGAATGGAGCTGGAGAAGAGCACACAACTATGTAGGCCGGTCTTGCTTTAATTTCATGACCATGTACCAAAGATGAGCCCTTAATGTGCCTGACAATCATACTATCCTCCCTGGTTTATTCTGTTCACCCACCTACTCTCCAAGATGACTATTTCACACCCTCCTTCTCCTCAAACTTCAAACAACTCTTCCCCCATACTCTCAGCTGATGACCTTGTTTCCTACTTCGCAGAGAAAATTCAGTCAGAAGAGAATTTCCACAGACTCCCACCACAACATTCCTGCACCTGTCAGCATCCATTTGCATAACTCTGCCTTCCCTCCTGTTGCTGTGGATGAGTTATCCGTGGTCCAAGAGCCAATTTCTTTGCTTGATGCCAGATCTCACCCCTCTCCTACTTTAGGAAAGCATTTCAACAATCTTCCCTCACTCTCCTGCTTCATTAATTTCCCCCTCTCCACTGGGTCATTCCCACCAGCATATAAACCTGCTATTCCTTCTCTTTTGTTAAAAAAAATAATGGGATTTCAGTTTGGGAAGATGAAAAGATTCTGGAAACATGGTGGCGATTGTGGCACTGCAATGTGAATATTTGCACTTAATATCACAGAAGCATAAAATGGTTAAATAGTGGATTTTATGAAATGTGTATTTTACCAATAAAAAACATAATAAAATAATTCTCCTGATTCCACTTCCAGTGACAGTATTACCCTGTTCCCTTTTGCAGCAAACTTGAAATAAATTCCTTCTCTTCTCTTCTCTTCTCTATTAAATCCACTCAAATAAGGCTTTAACCCCCACCACTACACTGAAACTGTTCTTGCCAAGATCCCCAGTGGCATTTGCATTGCCCAATCCAGTGGTTAATGAGGTTAGTGCTCATTTTACTTGGCTCCTGGGCGGCACTGGATCCCGTCCATCTCTCCCTCCTACTTGGGGTGCATTCTTCCCTCACCACACTCTCTTCATCCTCTCCCTACCTCGGCATTCACTTTGCAGTCTTTTTTTGCTGAATCCTCTTCTGCCCCCTAACCTCTTAACATTCTAGTGCACAGGCTCAGTCCCTGCTCTTCTTTTCTGCTCTACCAATCTCTCTGATGATCTCAGCTACTGTCAAGAGTTTGCATAGCTTTTAATGCCACCTGTATACATACTGATGATTCCTATACTTGTATCTCTGTCTTGTATCTTACTCTCCACTTAATACACCCAAACTATCCCCAGCCTTTCCCATCTCAAAGGCAATATCATATTTTCAATTGCTCAAGTAAAAAAAGCTTGAGAGTTGTGTTTTTTTTTCCCCACTCCTCCTTTTCTCTCTCACTCCACATTTTATCTACCAGAAAATCCTTTGGACTCTAATTGCTTAAAAATATCCAGAATCCAATCTCTTCTTGTCTTCTTCTTTGCAATAACAACACAATGAGCTCCATCCTCTCTCACCTGGATTTCTGTAGCGGCTTCCTATCTGGTTGCCTTATGTTCACTCTTGCTCCTGAAAGTCTATTCTCAGGATTGCGACTTTGAGATCCTTTTCAAATAAGTCATATAATATTACTCCATGACTCAAAACCCTCCAGTGGATTTTTTTTTTTCACTAAAACAATAGATCTTCACAGTGGCCTATAAAACCCTAATATGATCTAGCTCTCGTTGCCCCTCTAAGCTCAGTATATTCCATTCCAGCCATGGGGAACTTTTTGCTGTTCCCCAAATATGCTAGGCATGTTTCTGCCTTAGGTAGAATTTCCTCTGCCAGAAATTCTTTTCACTGAGATATCTACATGTCTAACTCCCTCATTCCTTCAAGTCTCCTCTAATGTCACTTTTAGGTCCACTGAGCCCACTCTTTTTGAAATTACAAAAATTTGAAGTACACCCCTCTGTATTCCCATTACCTCCTTTAATTTCATTTTTTATTTTCTCATAATACTTACAACCTTCTAAACACTACTTGTTATGTATATTCTATATTATCGGTCTCCTCTCACCTGAAAGTAAATTCCATGAGGGCACAGATTATCATCTGTTCAGTATTCCAAGCCCCTTGGAAGCATATTTGGGGAAAACATTGTTGAATGAATGAATAATACCTGTGTAATGCCTAGCATAGAATAGATGTCTATCAAATATTCTATAAATGAGTGAATGAATAAATGAATGGCCTGAGCTTCTCTTGGGCAGGGATGTTACAATTTATATGTATGTCCCCAGTACCCACTAATAAGGAGCCAACAAATGTTGATTACACTTTTTAAATTGAAAATGAGTAAGGTAAGACTGGAAATGTGAGGTGACAGAATTCTGGGGATCACACTCCAACTATCCTGGGTCCCCCATGACCACTCCTATCCTGGAGCTGTCCATTTCTGGACCTTTCAGGATGTAATTCACAGTTACAAGAACGAAGTGGTGAGGTAAACACAGTGGAGGAAGGGAAAATTTACTGAAGAAGGGCTTCCCTGCAGGCCTTAGCCAAGGCTTCATCATCAGACCGCACAGGTAAAATTTCTAGGTGGGTACACTGTGCTCTCATAAATAACAGATGAAAAACAGGCTCCCATAAGCTTCAGCTCCTATGTCAGATTTCCAGGCCCCAAATTTTGATAACCCAGAAACTGGAAAATCAAGTTACTTCAACAAACACATCCCTTGTGCTTCTCCAGTCAGGGATCCTCCTCTCAATAGGTAGGACTGGCATTCACTCAGATGCCTTTGCAGCCCATCATTCGTGTCCATGCTGGGGAAGGGGGTGAAATGGTTCTTTGTGTTGCTGCTGTGGGACAAGCTGGCTCCTCGAACCAAACCCTCAAGCCAGAGAGGAAGCAATCAGCCCTCTGGGCTCCAGAGCCCTGCTCTCAACTGGAGACCCAGAGCTGTCACCTATAGGAGACGCAGGAGGGGGAGGGTGGTATAAGAGAGCTGGTGTGAACCTGGAAGGCAGGCAAAGGAGTTACAACTCTGCTACAGTGGCACTCTTTGACCACGGGCAAGTGATTTCACTCTCTGGGCCTTAGATTTCTTGTATTTGAAACCAAAATTCTGAACCCAGCGCAGGTGCAGTGGCATATATCAGTAGTACCAGTTACTCAGGAGGCTGAGGTAGGGGGATTGCTTGAGCCCAGGAATTCAAGTTCAACCTAGGCCACATAGTGAGATATCATTGAGAAAGAAAAAGAGCCAGGCATGGTGGCTTATACCTGTAATCCCAGCAACTTGGAAGGCTGAGGCAGGAGGACTAGTTCAAGGCCAGCCTGAAACTTAGTGAGACTCTATCTCAAAAGGGCTGGGGATTGGGGATGTAGTGGTATAGCATCCCTAGGTTCCATTCTCAGTACTAGATAAGAAAAAGATGAAGAGAAGGAGGAGGAGGAAGAGGAGGAGGAGGAGGAGGAGGGAGAGGAGGAGAAAATATATAAAAACTAGAATTCTGATTTGTATAAAGCTGAACTATTATTACATTCACTAAATTTACAGTATGGAAGGACAGCATTGTCTGAATATATTTCTATTCTATGCAAATTCATCTTGACTCCTTCTTCTCAGCTCAGCTGTCATTCGTTCACAAAATTAAATATATCCTAGTGCCAATGATGTGCCAGGCCAGGCATACAGCAGTGAATATGGCACACACAGTATCTGCCTGCAGGAACTTATGGTCTAGTAGGAAGTAGACACAAGACATCGAACAAGTTTTTAGTTACTACCATGAATAAGTGCCAGAGAGATGTGGAAGGGACAGTGGCCCTGTATGAACAGATGTTGCACATCTATTGCTTAGTCTGAGATTTAGAAAAGCCTTCCTTAAGGAAGTAACATCTAAGACGTGGGTGTGGTGGCACATGGCTGTAATCCTAGTGACTCAGGAGGCTGAGGCAGGAGAATCACAAGTTCCAAGCCACCTGGGCAATTTAGGGAGACCCTGGCTCACAGTAAAAAATAAAAGTTCCAGGGATATAGCTTAGTGGTTCACTCACCAGTACTGAAAGGGGAAAAAAAGGAACATCTGAGCCAAGCTCAAAAGGACACACGGGAATGAACTAGGTGAGGAAAAAGAAGGGCATTTCATGGAAAGGAAAGAACATATACAAATGGCTCAAAGAAGGAACCATGTCATGTCCACGACAGTGGGGTCAAGTGCAGCGGGAGGAGTGGAGAGGTGTAGACGATAAGGGTGAGATCGCACGGGACCTTGTAGGCCACACAAGGGTTTGGTCTTAATATATATTAGAGAGTGTGGGACAGAGCAATGGTGACAGAGTGAGATATGACTGGCCTTGTGATTTTAAAAGCTCACAACTTGGAGAATGAATTCTAAGAGGGCACAAGTTAGTTTCAAAAGACCAGTGACGAGCCAGGCATAGTGGTGCCTTCTGTAACCTCAGTACTCAGGAGGCTGAGACAGAAGAATTGCAGGTGTGACACCAGCCTCAGCAACATAGCAAGACTCTCAGCAACCTAGTGAGACCCTGTTTCAAAACAAAAATAATAAGACAGGCATGGTGACACACACCTGTAATCCCAGTACTTGAGAGGCTAAGAAAGGAGGATTGAGCAGTGAGGTGAGACTCACTAATAAAGCCCAAAAATGCCAGGCATGGTGGCGCACACTTGTAATCCCAGCATTTGGGAGGCTGAGACCAGAGGATCCGGGTTCGCAGCCAGCCTCAGCTACTTAGTGAGGCACCCGGTTTCAAAATAAAGAATTTAAAAAAATAGGGCTGGGGGTATAGTTCAAAGGTAGAATGCCCCTGAGTTCATTCCCCACTATCGCAAAAAAAAAATACCAAGTTTGGAAAGAGACTGATATTAGTTTAATTTGGCACATGTCCAGTTTGAGACATCTGTGAGCTATCAAATAGAAAAAATGAGCAAAAAGGCGACTATGATTCTGGAGCTCAAAGGTTTCCATCTAAAGAGTTGGAGAAGCTGGGCATGGTGGTGCACAGTTGTAACCCCAGTACTTGGGAGGCTGAGATAGGAGGATCACAGGTTCGAGGATAGTCTCAGCAAGTAGTGAGCCTCTCATCAACCTAGTGAGATGCTGTTTCCAAATAAGAAATAAAATCGGACTGGGATGTAGCTCAAAGATAGAATGCCTCTGGGTTCAATGCCCAGTACAGAAAGAAAGAAAGAAAGAAAGAAAGAAAGAAAGAAAGAAAGAAAGAAAGAGGTGGAGATAGGAATTTGAGAGTCTCTATAGACCCAGTAATTGAAGCCATGAAACTGCATATGGAGAAAGCAGGAGAGAAACAGAGTGTCTAGGACAGAGATTTGAGGAACTACCACATTTGAAAAATGGATAGAGCTAGGCGTGGTGGCACATGCCTAATAATCCCAGAAGGGCAGGAGGATCTCAAGTTTGAGACCAACCTGGGCAATTCAGAGAGATCAGGTCTCAAAATAAAATTTAAAAAGGGCTGACAGTTCAAATAATGCTATGTACATATACAAAATTACCAATACTAATAGCATGTACTGGAAGAGGGAGGGAATGGGTAGAATCCAGAGGGAAATACACCACGTGCTGCATGTAAGTATGTTTCTCTCACTCTGAAACTCATAAAAACCAATAAAAGTATATCGAAAAAAAATATTTTAAAGGGCTGAGTATGCAGCTCACTGTTAGAGCACTTGCCTAGCATGCATCATGTCCTGGGTTTGATCCCCTGCAGTGAAAAAAAAATTGGAGAGAAAAGACGTGGAAAACAGAAAATGTGAAGGAATGACCAGAGAGATACAGGTTGAGAATCACTAATTCAAAAATTCAAAATCTGAAACTTTGTGAGTGTCAACTATAATGCCATATCTGACCTCATGTAACTGGTCACAGTCAAAATACAGGTGGAGTAAAAATAATAAACAAAAATTGGGTTCAATTCCCAGCACCAAGAAGCATATTTCTGTTACAAATTTAACTTCAGATTATATGTATAAGGTATATTATAAAACATAAATGAATTTTATATTTAGACTTGGGTCTCATCCATAAGATATTTTATTAGGTATACTCAAATATTCCAAAATCGGAGATCTGAAACATTTCTGGTCCCAAGCATTTTGAATAAGGGATAGTCAACCTTATTGTCACACAACTAAGGGTGTGACAAAATGGAAGCCAAAGGAACCGTGCATTTCAAAAAGCCAGGATTAGTCAACAGCATCAAAACGAGAGGTGAAATAAGATAGGGAATGAAACGTGTCTTTAGGTTTAGGGACTGGAAGTCACTGAGCACTTTTGATGGAGCAGGAGTTGGGGAAGAAGGCAAATGGTTACGAGACGAAATCGAGACAAACTCTGTGGACTGTATGGACAAGGAGTTTGGCTGTGAAAGAGAAGATAGGTGGCAATTTAAGATGGGAGAGACTTGAATTTGTTGAAAAATGGATGGAAAGGATTGGGCAGAGATGAACGAGAAAGAACAATAGAGAGAAAGGAAAGTCAATAATATCAGGCTCCTAAGAAGGTGGGAAGAGATGTGCTATAGAACTGCACAGGCTTCATACAACAGGGAGATCTGCTACATGAGAGAGGAAGAGAGGATAGGTAACTGTAAAGGTCAGGTTATATTCATCCCTCCAAACATGCAAAATCAAAAAGTTTACCTCTTCTGATGTTTTTCAGAGAAAACCTCAAAATCCACAGGCCCAACCCAGGTCCCAGTAATCCCAGTACTTGAGAGGCTGAAACAGGAGGATCACAGGTTCGAGACCAGCCTCTGCAACTTAAGGAGACTCTCAGCAACCTGGTGAGACTATTTCAAAACAAACAACAAAAGGGCTGGGGGTATAGTTCAGAAGTAAAAAGCCCCAGGGTTCAATCCCCAGCACCACACATACAAATGCATGCATGCATGTATGTATGTATGTATGTATGTATGCATGTATGTATCTAGAGGCCCAGTGTTCTTGGTGAGCAATGTGGATCCCAGGAAGCAAATAGCCTCCACAGGTCCTATCTTGACACCTGGTACAAAATGACACTCCCCTCTCTGCACTGCTCCTGAGTCGGAACAAGGTAAAATGAGAGCCACTTCAAGTCAAGCTGCCCCTGGGGGATGTGGCAGGATCTCCAGGAGATGGGCCAGGTGTAACCAGGTCACATGTGGGGAAGTAGTTGAAAATGGCATTGAAATAGAAGTAACGGCACCAGCATACACACGAAGGGGTGGGTGTATTGTCCTTCACTCCTTTAGGAAAGGAGCCTAGCTGCCTCATCAGATTTTATTTTATTTTATATACTACTCCACAGTGAAGTGTCACTCATGTCATTGCCTAGCCACCTAACAGACAGCTCTTCAAAGCCTGGAATCTGAAGCTATTTCTCCAGTTCACTGTCATGATAGCCATGGTTTTGACTCTAAGACCAGACTTCATCAGTATCTCTTAGTCTGATATGCAAAAACAGTGCTCATGTATAAAAATCTAAGAGCACAAGTGCAACAGGAAGCAGAACCACCAAAATGCAGTGGCTGCCAAATCCTTGCACTTGACCCCTAAAGATCCAAACCAACACCCCTCTCCCAACTCAGGCCCTGCTCTCTTCACGGCACTCCTTTCTCAGATCACAGAAAGGCTACTCTCTCATTTAGTGCCAATGTTTCTAACAAAAACTCTTCCTCATGGGACAATTAGCAGAAAAGCTGAATTCCAAATGGAGAAGGATCCCATTTAGAATGCTGCCTCCTAGGTCCCTGGCATCCAAAGTCCACAAAGCATTGGGGAAGACAGAAGGAGAAGAAAAGGCAGGGAATCACGGGGAGGTGATAACTAACACTTAGCAGGCTGCCTATAATAAGCAAATGACATAATAGAAATAAACACAGCTCTGGGGAGAGGTGGTACCTGTGCTGCCCTAGCAGGCCCAGGGGCTCGAGGGAGTCATGCTGAGCTAGAAACCCGGTTATTTCTAGGACACCTGGCAGCATCTGACCTGAATCAACAGCCACTCAAAGCAGGGGCCAGAGGAGGCCCAATCAGAGGCTGAAAAACACAGCACAACTCCAACCAGGAGGCCTTGGTCACTGTGCCAACCCCAGAGTTAAGCAGGGGGAAAAAATCACAGAGCCCTTCAGAGAACCAAGTCCAGTCCTCTCCTGAGCCTTCACATTTCAGGAGGAAATGACTGGGTGATCAGTAAGAGCCAATAATCCCCTTTATCACTTCTCTTTGTTTTTACACTTGCTCTTTCTAGAAAGTATGCATTCAAATTAGCTCCATCACTTTTAACTAGCAAGACCACCTAGGAACTTATCTGTTTGGAGCCTCAGGTTCCTACATGTAAAATTGGGAGGAGAAGCCCTAAGTTGTTGTTAGAATAAAATGAAGCAGCATCTATAAAAGAACATATTCCACATGTATTAGTGCCTCTCTCATACTCCTCTCTACCTTAAGACTTTGCGTGTGTGTGTGTGTGTGTGTGTGTGTGTGTGTGTGTGTGTGTGTTTGTTTACTGGGGATTGAACCCAAAGGTATTCTACCTCTGAGCTACACCCCCAGCCTGATTTTATTTCTTATTTGGAAACAGAGTCTCACTAGGTTGATAAGAGTCTCACTGCTTGCTAAAGCAACCCTCGAATCCACAATCCTCCTGTCTTAGCCTCCCAAGTACTGGGATTACAGGTGTGTACTCTATGCCCAGCTTATATTTTTAATTATAAATTCTTTATCTGTGTTCCCTGAATACCCAACAAAAGGATGAGGCAGGGAGTGGCTCAGAATTCTCCTTGCCAGTCAACTCAACACTGAGATAGAATCAATGGGAGACTGAAACAACAAGAACTGGTAGCAAGCAGGAAGTTCTGAACTTGTAGTGCTGAATCTGAAGAGCTTTCAAAAGATAAAAGGAAAATAAGAACAGAATTCATCCTGAAAAGAAGCTTTGTGGAGAGCTGGTTGGTCACTTAGGGAATTATGGGACAGGAGTCAGGACCCAGCTCCTCACTAACGCCTGAGCCCCAGTCAAACCAGGGTAATGTAAACTGTCTGTTCACCAAAGTGTATCTTCCCTTCCACTTTTAGGAGGAAGCAGGAAATGACAACAAAATTGACATTAAAGATTTTTTAAACATCAATACATTCAATACAGCCAGGTTCAGCAACTTAGTGAGGCCCTCTACAACTTAGTGAGACCCTGTTTCAAAAATAAAAGAATAAAATAGGGCCAGAAATATAGCTCAGAGGTAGAATGCCCCTGGGTTCCATCCCCAGTACTACAAAAAAAAAAAAAAATCAATTCACAGGATAATGTCCCAAGATCAGGACATATATGTTCAAGTCAACATTCTGCTTCCAGAGATCTTGTACAATGAGAAAGGACGATCATGACATATCCCAGACACTCAAAGAAAGACATACTGAGTTCTATACATGCTGAGGCAGCTAAAAGGCCCCAATACATGTCAGCAAGATTTCTGTGGGCAAAGGTTGAGAAAAAAATAGCTTTCTATGTAGAAAAAAAGCAAAAGGGGTGTAAGTTTGCATATATGGCCCATTGCCTGCAAGAACAGATCAGCTTATTTCAGCACATGCATGAGCCATCAACTGCCAGGCATAGCTAGACTTCAGAGATGTCTATGGTGAAGGTGGTGTGCTGAATGCATATTGGCGCCAGTGAAAATAAGATAGGTCTACCTGAGAAAATATTCTACCCCATGTCTCCAACTCCCACTCTGTGGCCTTGCCCTTTAAATCCTTGGCAGAGAGACTGTGAATAGGTTATGCACAACGCAGTCTCCCAGCACTAATCTTTTAAGAGTGAGCAGACTGGTTAGTAGCTGTAATGATCACAGCATGCTTTGATATGCACTTTGCAATCTCAAAGCGCTTTCATGGACATTATCTCCTCTGATCCTCCCAATATCCCTGTTAGCTAAGAAAAGCAAATATTGTTAGCCCTATTTTACAGTTAACAAAACAGGTTCAAAAAGGTCAGTCATCCTAAGGTTACAGAGCTAGGAAGTAGCAAATCAGAGTTTAAACCGACATCTCTCCTAAAGCCATGCTCTCTGTTTTATGAGACGAAGTCTGGTTAGGATTATTCCAGCATGTCCAAGGAAGAATTCCATGAGTAATGCTTGACTTCTGTTCTGTCTTCACTCACCATTGCTTTCCTAAGAATGAATGGATAAAGAAAATGTAGTATATACACACAATGGAATTTTACTCAGCCATAAAAAGAACAAAATTATGTCATTTGAAGGAAAATGACTGGAACTAGAGAATATTATGCTAAGTGAGATCAGCCAGTCTCAGAAAGTCATATGGAGAAGCTAGAGAGAAATAGGAAACAAAGAGGACTTCAGAGAAATGAGGAGAGAGCCCAGGAGAATGGTGGAAGGGGCTGGGGGAAGGAGGTGGGAAGGAAGGGGAAGTAAGGCTTGAGGAAGGGAACAGTTCAAATAATGCTATGTCCATAAATGACGGTATTACTTCCAATCTCACTAACATGTACAGGAAAGGGAGAGAGTAGAACAAGGTGGGTTCCAGAGGGAAACATACCAAGAGCTATGTGCATGTATGTTTGTATCGCTTGGAACCTCACATGACATATGATTACAATGTACCAATAAAAGGATTTTTTTAAAAAGATCCTTTAAGCCGGGCGTGGTGGTGCACGCTTGTAATCCCAGCATTCAGGAGGCTGAGACCAGAGGATCCGGGTTCGAGGCCAGCCTCAGCTATCTAGTGAGGCACTCCACAACTTAGTGAGACCCGGTTTCAAAATAAAGTAAAAAAATAGGGCTGAGGGTATAGCTCGGAGGTAGGATGCCCCTGAGTTCAATCCCCAGTACCGCAAAAAAAAAAAAAAAAAAAAAAGATCCTTTAAGGCACTTTAAGGCATAAGAAGAGTATAGAATACTGAAAGGGACCAAACTTTGCCTATCCTCTGGAAGTCACTGCCCATGAACTAGGAGAGAAATATCACCTCTGCACCAATAGCATGAGCATAGCCTAGTTTAGTGTGTGTGTGTGTGTGTGTGTGTGTGTGTGTGTGTGTGTGTGTACATACATATGTAAACACACATATAAATAAAATTATTTATTTATTTATATATTCGTAGTGCTGGGGATGGAATCCAGAGCCTCACACATGCTAACCAAGTACTCTACGATTGAGCCCTAGTATTTTCTTAATTTCTTCTTGAGTCTAGGCAGAAGGTATCTGGGATTCCTGAATACATAGGTAGCAAGGATAAAGAGAACCTCATTTACCCCAAGAGGCTGGAAGACTCCTGAAGAGCAATGACAGAAAGCCTGAAGTAGTCTTCCAGTCTAGCAGAGGAGCAAGCTGCAGCCCACAAGCTAACAGGCCTTATTTTATGAAATATTAGGTTCATCCCAAAGTAAGAACAGCCAAAATATCTATGTGTATAAAACAAGAAGGCTCCCTCCTCAGCTCTTAGCTCTTTCTTTCCTCCATCCATCCCTCCAGGAGTCCTCTGTTCTTACAGCATCAGTCAATATCTTTATTTCTGTGCCATCGTCTTCTAATTCTTCATCTCTAGTCCCACCCTTTCACACCAACTCCTGCTCTCCATCAAAGGATCCCCAGCCTTCCTCGTCCTGCTTCTCCAATTCACACTTCCCTCAGTAGCCTAACAGAAACCACCTACCATTCTAGTTCAGGTTTGCAGGGTGTGGTGCTGAGTTAGACAATGTTCAGTGTGGTAGTCCCATAATTTCTTTCTTCCATGATTTTATTCAAGTTTTCATCTCTACCAGGAATGACTTTCCCTTGCTATCAAGTACCAAAATCCAATGTGACCCCTCTGTCAGGATCTATGTAGAATTCCATCTCCTACTCCTTTAAAGTCTTTCTGAGAGCCCTAGCCAGATAAGTACTTGTTTTCCCTCTTTTCTTCTTAAGTGCTACCCTCTTTTGTAGCATGTGACTTAGTACCATTAATAATGATTTGACAAATATCAAGCCCTTACTAGGTCTTTAATATTCCTTACTATGTCCATGTCATATGCATTTTTACATTTTCTGCAAAGGGTTCTGCAAAGAGGAAGCCCCCAACAAGTATTTGACCTCCTCCTATCTACTGTACTTCCACTTGAGTCTCCCATCAACCAGAGTGAGCCCAGGCACAGATGGCCTGAATAGCAGAATCCTGGCTCTGCTATTTATAGGTTTGAGATCTTGGGCAAATTATTAACCTGTCTATGCTTGAGTTTTTTCCCTTTGTAATAAAGAGGATAATAACAGTATTTCTTTTGCATGGTTATTGTGGGAACTAAATGAGTTAACATTTATAAAGTTATTAGAACAGTGCCAAGTACATAACAAATGTCACATAAATATTTGTTAAGTAAATAAAATCATTGCCAAACTCATCATTTTCCCCCTTAAAATTATTTTTCCTTGTAACTTCATTTTCGTTAATGGCACTATTACTCCTCCCAACTTCCCAAGATCAAAACTTTGACTCTTTTTTTCTCCTTCATGCCTGCTACCCAGCTCATCCCCAAGTCTCAAAGATTCTGGAAAGAGAATATCCAGTTTACCTATTCTCCAGTTTCCATGGCTAGTAGGACTTTATAACTGCCTACTTAATCTCCAGACATGGATCCCTTCCCAGTCTCAGTCTACTCTGAATTTTGTGTATAAACTATTTGCAAACATTCCTCTTTTTGTATCATATCTCTGCTCTAATACCTACAATGGCACCCTATCACCTCCAGAACCAAGTCTAAATTCCTTTGTCTGTCTCTAGAGACCCCTTTAATCTGGTCCTGCCCTGCTTTCCTAATCTTATCTCCCTATATCTCTATCCCAACCGTATTAACCTCCCCATGGTCCTGTAAGGACATCTTGCTTGTTTCTACCTGTGCTCATATTGTTCTTTTAGCCTAGGACCTTTCCCCTCTCCTCCTAAATCCCCCAAACCTATTCATTCTTCAAGACTGACAACCAGTCCTAACTCTGTCCTAGCAACTTTCTAGCTTTAATTGATCTTTCCCTTCTCTGTCATCTATTTTACCTTTGTACAATTCCTATGCACCTTTTACTTTATGTTACTTGTTCATCTGATATCCCCAACTAGACTGTAAACCTCCCAAGACCAAGATACACAATTGTTAGACCTCTCTAGCATCCCTCAAAGAAAACACCAATCAAGGAGCTAAAAAATAAAACCTCTATTAACCAATATTTGATTGTGAACTTGCCTTTCTCTTTCTTTCGGAGATGAAGAGTGGATGAGAATGGAGATAATGGGACTGTGTACCCACCTAGCTGATCCTCTATACTGTGACCACAGATGGCGTGGCAACCCTACCTGGAGAATCTGCTATAGCCAAAAAGCCTGAGCTCTCTGTTGACAAACGCCACCAGTCTCTGTAATCTAGGCTGCCATATGGTTCACCCAGCCCTGCAGCAAAATCAGTTTCTCAGGAATATCAGAGAGATCAGGCAGGCCAACTCTCCTATCTATGAAATGCAGGGAGGTCACCTTGAGCTGGCCCTACCAAAAACAGGAAAGCACAGAACCTCCAAGGACGAGCCAAAGCCCAACCAGATGCAAAACCCACATCCTCTGCGATACCTGTCAATGGACTCTTCCTTCACTGGAACCTAGTGACATGGGCCCAACAAGCCCCCTCTCTCAATATTCTTGAGACTTCCCTAGAGGAATCCACAGCTGGACAAGGTTAGAGAGAAGAGGTACTCTGCCTCCACTATCTGGAGAAAGCTGTCTAAAGTCAGAGTTTAATTTCTGTTTTCATAGCATCTTGTCCTGAGAGCTAGCAACAGAATAAAACTATTTAATCATTGAGCCAGTTGGCCTAATTTAGGAGGGACATTCCCCATTTTTTGATCAACTATTCATCATTTCCCCATTCTCCCTCCTTTGTGGCCTTCAAAGGCAGGAAGAAGTCAGGCCCCCATCATCTTTCTAAATTGCCCCAGCCCCTCCCATCCAATTATCACAATTACAGATTCATGGAGTCTGCTCGGGTATGATGCCCAGAATGGAATACAGGGGAAGTCCAGCTTCAGGGGAAGCCCAGCATTCCACACATCCAGAGTGTCTCTCAGCCTAGGATTTTGCTAAAATTTTCAAAGAAAAACTATAAATCCACGCAGGCTCTATTTTGATATCATGCCACTTACCTAATTGGCTTAAAACATTTTCTCCACACGTTTTCACAGCTGAAGAAGAAACCATAATTTGCTGAAAACAGAAGCCTGGAGTGTGAGTACAGCCTGCACAAGGTCATACAGAAGCAGTGACTGAGGCTGGACCCAGGGCGACTGATTTCCAGGAAGGACTCTCATCATACAAAAACAAGACAAGAGCCAGGTGTAGTGGCACACACTTGTAATCCCAGTATTTGGGAGGTGGGGACAGGAAGATTGCAGGTTCAAAGCCAGCTTCAGCAATTTAGTGAGGCTGTCAGCAACTTAGCAACTAAATAATAAAATAAAAAGGGCTTGGGATGTAGCTTGGAGGCAGAATGCCTCTGGGTTCAATCCTCAGTACCACAAAAAAAAAAAAAAAAAAAAAAGACAAAACAATAGGTGACAAGGCCTGATTTGTCCCCTCTTCCTCTCCTAAGGACCCACACCTAACTCTCCTCCAGCCACCTAAATAAAGGTACTGTCACTTCTGACTGCCTGATTCAGAATATAAATCTGCCATTCACTTGTCACCAATCACCCTATCCACACATCTCCCATTCCTCCATAGCAAAGCAGGAAGCTCTGAGTATCAAGAAGACCCTGAATAAATCACTTGTGTTAAACAAGCCTTCTCTCAACTTGAGTTAATTCTTGTTCTTGTTTTTGTTTTGAGATAGAGTCTCACTATGTTGCCCAGGCTGCCCTCAAACTCCTGGGCTCAAGACATTCTCTTGAGTAGCTGGAACTACAGGCATGTACCACCTTTCCTGGCTGGGCTGATTTTGAACCAGCTTCCCAAACCATGCTTCTTGGGTATAGCACATGTAGGCATCCTACAGAGGCACAGAGGAGAAGAAATGAGTCCTTCACTCATTTCCCCCTCCACTTTTATTTATTGAGTTCCTATTGTTTGCCATTACCATGAAGATGATAGGGATAAAGTGGTACACAAAACCACCAAGCTCTCCATCCCTGAATTTAGCTTTCAAGGTGCTTTCCATAGAAGCTAATAAAACACACACTATGGCACACATATCAGAGATTTGATATTTATTAATATTATAAACAGTAGCAATAATGATGGTAAAGAGTCCAACATAACCCCCACACACATGCACACACACACACACACACACACACACACACACTCACTTTCACCTCAAGTCCCAATCTCAATTTACTGGTTCATAGATCTCCCAAAATATCATGTCCCTAGGCCTGTCCTCCTAGCCCCTGCAAGCCAGCTTATCCTGTGGCCATTTCTAATCCTAAGGTAACTCTCTTTAAGTCACCAGATGGTTGTTAGACATCTAACTTAAATAAGACACAAGACAATAAATAAGATGCACCCTTTGCTACAGCTCCATCTTACACTCAAGAAGGCCACAGTGTAGAGGACACACATGCACACCACCCTTCTCTCCAAGATACTTACAGAAAAGCTATGAATTCTTATGGAGACATAGAGGAGGCCACGGTTCATTCTAATGGGATCAGAAAACACTGTGAGGAGAAGGACCTGAGCTGAGCCTGGAAGGATGAGGAAGCTATGAACTGACTGAGTAGGAGAGGAAAGGCACACCAAGCCAAGGAAACAGAATAAACACAAACACTAAAGAAGTTAAGTACAGTTTGGGAATTCCAAGCAATATATTTTGGTTATAGCAAAGAATGAGTGTGAAAGAGTGGGCCAAGGGCTCACAGGCAGGTGGGGACCACATTGGGGGAAGGCCTGGCCCTGTGAAGGAGCTCCACTTTGTTCCCCAGATAGATTCCTGGGTTGGGGGAGACATCTTGATTTATAAAGCAAATTCTACCAATAGATGATGGATAGAAGAGAGCAGAGACTCAGAAGGTAGGGAGATCCATTTACAGCTACTATGGCAGTCTAAATGAGATATAATAGTCAACTAGACTGCTATTAATAGTCATTGTGAATAAAAAGAACTAGATTGAAGAGACTTTGCAGTAGTAAAAAAAAAAACTGTCATTACTAGGCATGGTAGCACACACTTGAAATCCCAGTACTTGGGAATCTGAGACAGGAGGATAACAGGTTTGTGACCAGCCTCAGCAACATAGTAAGGCCCTCCACGACTTAGTGAGACCTTGTTTCAAGATAAAAATTTTTAAAAAATAGGGCTGGGGTGTAGCTCAGGGGTAGAATGCCCCTGGGTTCAATTTCCAGTATCACAAAGAAAGAAACAAAAAAACTGTCATGACTTCTCAATATACTACATATAGGAATTGGGGTGAAAAAGGAGCCAAAGATGATTCTGACATTTCTAATAGCTTGGGAGACTGCGTAGATATTGTTATCTAAGATGGGCATGTCCTAAACAGAATAGGATATGGTAAGAAGACAGAGCTCAGTTTGAGACATTTTGACTTGTGCCCTTTGTTAAGACCTCAGAAAGATCAAAGGCAATGCCTCAGAGAATCTTGAGACAGACAAAAGGCCCTCCATGGTATCTTAAGATCCTTCCCATTGAAGAATAGGGATTCTACTAATCTTAAAGGTATTGTCCTAGCTGGTAATCCCAGTACTTGGGGGCTGAAACAGGACTGTAGGTTTGTGGCCCACTTCAGCAATTTAGGCCCTCTGCAACTTAATAAGACCCTGTTTCAAACTAAAAAAATAAAATAGGGCTAGAGGTGTAGCTCAGAGGTAGAATGCCCCTGGGTTAAATCCCCAGTAACACACACACGCACACGCACACACACATACGCACACGCACACGCACACACACATACGCACACGCACACGCACACGCACACGCACGCACGCGCGCATTTTCCTGCAGCAGCCTCACAGCAATTTGTGGGTATGGCTTTTGTCTAATGTCATGGATAAGACTTATGGGTGTGGCCTTTGTCTAATGTCATGAACCCAAATAAGATTCAATGGAAAACTATACATTTTATTTTATTTATTTATTTATTGCAGTACTGGAGATTGAACTCAGGGGCATTTTACCTCCGAGCTATAACCCCAGCCCTATTTTTTATTCTTTATTTTGAAACAGGGTCTCACTAAGTTGCAGAATGCCTCACTAAGTAGCTGAGGCTGGCCATGAACCCGGATCCTCCGGTCTCAATCTCCTAAATGCTGAGATTACAAGCGTGCGTCACCACGCCCAGTGGAAAACTGTACATTTTAGCCAGACGTGGTGGAGCATGCTTGTAATCCCAGTCCTTGGGAGGCTGGGACAGGAGGATCACAGATTCAAGGCCAGCCTCAGCAACTTAGTGAAGCCCTGTGTCCAAATAAGAAACAAAATTGGGCTGGAGGTAGAATCCCTCTGGGTTCAATCCCCAGTAACAAAAAAACAAACAAACAAAAAAATGTACTAGCAGAAACACCGCTTGGACTGAAAGAGACATCCACAAGAGGAAGTAGGCTGAGGCAACTACTTAGCTGCAAACACAGGGTACAGTTTATGAAAAAGAAAAGCAGACTCTGGAGGCTACTGGGTAGAACCAAGAACTCTGGAGATTCATTCCAGGGCCTTAGCACTGCACTCTACGCATATGCCAGGCTGGATTTGAGAACTGCTGTGGACTAGTGACTGATTTTCTCTCCTTTCTAAGTAGAAACATCTAACTCTGAAGACTAAAGAGACATGACTACTACATGTGGTGTGGGATCCTAGGTTGGATCTTGGACCAAGAAAAGGCCATTGGTGAGACAATTGGTAAAATCTAAAGAAGTCTATAGACCAAGTAACTTGTAGTAGCAATACTATTAACTTCCTGCTTTGATAATTTTAAACATTGTACAATTTGAAGAAGCTGGGCAAAGGGTATTTGAGAAAGCTATACTATTTTTGGCAACTTTCTTATAATTCTGAAATTGTTTCAAAATTTAAAATTAAAAAAAGTCACTTAAAGCAGGGCGTGGTGGTGCACGCATGTAATCCCAGTACTTGGGAGGCTGAGACAGGAGGATCCGGGTTCGCGGCCAGCCTCAGCTACTTATGAGGCCCTCCACAACTTAGTGAGACCCTATTTCAAAATAAAAGAATAAAAAATAGGACTGGGGGTGTAGCTCAGAGGTAGAATACCTCTGGGTTCAATCCCCAGTACCTCAAAAAAAAAAAGTCACTTAAAACATTAGCATTTGGCATAAGGTCAGTGGTGCTCGTCTAGCATGTACAAGGCCCTGGATTTAATCCCCAGTACTAAAAAATTAACAAACAAAAGTAAAAAAGCACTACTTTTTTTTAACAAAGAGCTACCTATAGCAGTTATGCCTATAACTATCTCAGCACTGTAATCAGGGGTGGAGGACAGGCAATTTGTCTCTTTAGTTCACAGTCTTCAGATAAAGAGGAACAGTACTAATAAAGTTCCTGTACCCAAGGAACCACATTGCAGGAGCCTTATCTGCATCCAAACCCAATTTACCAAATAAGACATAGCCCCTGAGCCTGAGTCTGATGCCATGATACATGAGACTGTCTGGGGGATTGGCTGGAGATGAGTGCATTTTTTTATTCATGAGGAATATTACTTATTTGTGCTAGAGGGCACACTGTAAATGCCCACATATTCTTTGACACTCCTTCCATATAGAGGCAAAGTATATGTCCTCTCCCCTTGAATCTGGAAGGGACTCTTTTTTTTTTTTTTTTCAGTACTGGGGATTGAATCCAGGGGAATTCTACCTCTGAGCTCTACCCCCAGACCTATTCTTTTATTTTGAAACAGGATCTCACTAAGTTGCGAAATGCCTCACTAAGTAGCTGAGGCTGGCCTCGAACCCAGATCCTCCGGTCTCAGCCTTCCAAATGCTGGGATTACAAGTGTGTGCCACCATGCCTGGCATTTTTTGGCTTTATTAGTAAGTCTCACCTCACTGCTCAATCATTTTTGAACTGGAGTTAGAATTAAAGGTCCTATCTCCCTGGCTCTACTTCCTATGCAGAAACCTTTTTTTTTTTTTTTTTTTTTTTTTTTTTTTTTTTGCAGTACTGTAGATGGAACCCAGAGGCATTCTATCTCCGAGCTACGCCCCCAGCCCTATTTTTTATTCTTTATTTTGAAACAGGGTCTCACTAAGTTGCAGAGTGCCTCACTAGGTAGCTGAGGCTGGCTGCGAATCCGGATCCTCCGGTCTCAGCCTCCCAAATGCTGGGATTACAAGTGTGCGCCACCAAGCCCAGTTTAGTAACTCTCTTCTAACAAAGTGAATATTGTGAGAGTGATGCTATATGACTCCTGAAGCTAGATCAGCTTTCACCATGCCCTATCTGGGGATGCTCACTCTTGCAGTGAGGAAACCCAGGCAAGGTCCCTGGCCCTCAGCCCCAGCCAAGCTCCCCATTGAAAACTAGCCAGCAGCTTCTGCTAGACATGTCAGAGAAGAAACTTTGAAATGGGCCAGTCTCAGCTACTGTCTGACTATATAGCCACTATCTGACTAAAGCTTCCTGAAAGATACTAAATCTACCAACTGAGTCACTCAAGCCCTAAAACTATAAGAGATTATAACAAATAACTAGTGCTGCTGGGCGTGGTGGCACAAGCTTGTAATCCCAGCATTTGGGAGGCTGAGACCAGAGGATCCGGGTTCGCGTCCAGCCTCAGCTACCTAGTGAGGCCCTGTGCAACTTAGTGAGACCCTGTTTCAAAATAAAGAATAAAAAATAGGGCTGGGGGTATAGCTCGGAGATAGAATGCCCCTGATTTCAATCCCCAGTACTGCAAAAAAAAAAAACTAGTGCTGGTTTAAGTCACTATATCTTGGGATGTTTTGTAATGTAGCAAAAGACAACTGAGACAGTGTGGCATAACCAATTGGAAACTGGAACTCAACAAAATGAAGGAACTTTCCCCAAAGAACAGTGCTTGGATACTAATATTCTGAGTCTAAAACTATTCTTTTTCTACTAATAACAGGCATGACAGTATGAGTGATTGCAGCTAGCCTGCCTCAAATGTTTGCTACAAGCTGGTGTTGTCTTTAGTATTTTATGTGGAATAACTCACCAAATCCTAATCCTTATCACAATGCTATGAGGCAGATAGTATGTGGGGGTGTGGGAGTGTGGGGGTGTGGGAGTGTGGGGGTGTGGGAGTGTGGGGGTGTGGGAGTGTGGGGGTGTAGGTGTTCGTGCATGCATGAGTGTGTGTTACAGGAGATTGATCCTAGAGGCATTCTACCTCCAAGCTACACCTCCAGCCCTGTTTTATTTATTTTTTTGTTTTGAAACAGGGTCTCTTTAAGTTGCTAAGAATCTCACTAAGTTCCTAAGGCTAGTCTTAAGCCTATGTCTCAGTCTCCCAAGAACTGGGATTACAGGTGTGCTCCACCACATCCAGCTATTATTATTGTTGTTGTTGTTGTTATTAGCCCCATTTTACAGTTGGGAAACCTGGTTAATAATTTGCTCAAGGGGATACAGCTAGTAGTCATAGCATAAGATCCACTCACCTGACTGAAAAGTCAGCTCCAAAGCATGCAGCCTTACCCACTATGCTAATATCCAGCAGAATGAAACCTTTGAAACGGATCACCCAAACTGAGAAGAGAACCATGGATAGCCCCGCAGGAACTGTACCTTTTACAAAGTGGCTGAAGGAAGAAGAGTCATGATCTCAGAAGGCAGGGAGGGCAGAAAGAAGCATGTGAAAGGCACATCAGAAAAGCCAAACACTACATCTACAAAATTACCAGGGGATCTCTTGGCAGGATCCACAAATTAGTTTCAATCTTTAAGGGTGATCAGGTCAACTGCAATCCAGCAGCAAGGTCCCTCCCTCAAACCGTCCCTCCCTCAAACCGTCCCTCCCTCAAACCCACAATTAGACTCTTCCAAAGAAAGCAATCTTTGAATCATAGAATGGAGAGTGATGTCCATTAGACTTCCCTCTGAGTCCTGTGGACAGAGCAATACTATTGCCCTTTTCTATTCTTCCTCCTACAAGAACAACAGTCATCTCTTCTCTGGAATGATTAGGCAACTATTTAACTCTAGCAATGAGAAATATAAACTCTAATACTTAAAAAAATATATGGTTTATGACCTCGGCCCAGTGAAGACTATCAAGCCCACTGGAACCCTTTGCCAACTTGATGCTTTCTTTTAGACACTGCTCCCGGGTGTACAGTAAAGTTTTAAGTGATCCTTTCACAGAGCTATCTAAAACCAATGCCTACAACTTTTTCTTCTGTGCCACCACGCAGAAGAAGCACAGAGCCCACACTGAGTGGAGACAAAGGTAAAGCTGGTGGAGGAGAAACAGTATTCCCACGGGCACCAGTCTTAGCTATAGCTCCCATTTGCCCTCTCAGCTGGTGCATACCAAGTGTGATAGAAACCTACTCAGATAATTTACATAGTGAGAAAGGAAGATGCAAAGGAAGGGCAAGCACCCTTCCCATCTGGGGCCACACATGTGCCTCCTCCAAACTACAAATTTTATTCTTTCTCAGAAGCAAAGGACTTCTCTCCGAGGTAGCCATGTCTTGGTCTGCCTAGAGGGTAATTCTACCCAGCTCCACATCTTAGGATCTTCTCAGTATTGACTTGAACCACCTAGGCTGAGCCCTGGGGGTACCATCTGTTTGGCCAGTACTTGGCCAAAACAACTTAATGTACATGTTACTGAGAGGCCAATGAATTTGTCACTAGCCTTTTTGCAGAAGGCAGAACCTTTGAAATGATAACTGGAAACTGAGTGTGGTAATGCATGCCTATAATTCCAATACTTGGGAGGTTGAGACAGGAGGATTGTAGGTTCAAGTCCAGCCTCAGCAACTTATTGAGTCTCAGCAATCTAGCAAGACCCTGTTTCAAAACAAAACAAAAACAACAAAACAAAATAAAAAAGGGCTGGTGGTATAGGTTGGAGGTAGGTAGAACACCC
>PVLC010011547.1:0-46749 GCA_004027655.1 Graphiurus murinus
ACCTAACCAAAAGAAAGAGAGAATCAACCCAAATTACCAAAATAAGAGATGAAAAAGGCGATATTACCACCGACAGTATGGAAATACAGAGGATCATCAGAAACTATTTTGAAAAACTATACTCCAACAAAATGGAAAATCTGGAAGAAATTGACAATTTTTTAGATATATACAACCCTCCTAAATTGAGTCAAGAAGACATAGAAAACTTAAATCAACCAGTAAAAATCAAAGAAATAAAAACAGCAATAAAAAGTTTACCATCAAACAAAAGCCCAGGGCCAGATGGTTTCCCAAGTGAATTTTATAAAACATTTATGGAAGAACTAATCCCAATACTCCTCAAACTATTCTGTGAAATTGAAAGAAACGGGACCCTCCCAAACACTTTCTATGAAGCCAATATCACCTTAATACCAAAGCCAAATAAAGACAGCTCAAGAAAAGAAAACTATAGGCCTATATCACTGATGAACCTAGATGCAAAACTGCTAAACAAAATACTAGCAATGTGCATTCAAAACCACATCAAGAAAATTATCCACCATGACCACGTCGGCTTCATCCCAGGAATGCAAGGCTGGTTCAACATATGAAAAACAACGCATGTAATTCAGCATATAAACAAACTCAAAGACAAAAATCACATGATCATCTCAATTAATGCTGAAAAAGCATTTGACAAGATCCAACACCCATTCATGCTAAAAGTATTGCAGAGAATCGGAATAGAAGAAACATACCTCAAAATCATAGAGGCAATATACAATAGACCTACAGCCAATATCATATTAAATGGAGAAAAACTGCAAGAGTTCCCACTAAAAACAGGAACAAGACAAGGATGTCCACTATCACCTCTTCTGTTCTACATAGTACTTGAGACTCTAGCCAGAGCAATAAGGCAAGAGAAAGAAATCAAAGGGGTAAAAATAGGGAAAGAAGAACTAAAACTATTCCTCTTTGCAGATGACATGATATTATACTGAGAAGACCCAACAAAGTCAGGCAAAAAACTTTTAGAACTGATCAACAAATTCAGCAAAGTGTCTGGATACAAAATCAATCTTAAAAAATCGGAAACTTTCCTCTACACCAACCATAAAATCACAGAAAAAGAAATCCAGAAAACAATTCCACTCACCATAGCATCCCCAAAAATAAAATACTTAGGGATAAACCTAACCAAAGAGGTAAAAGACCTCCAGAAGGAAAATTACAAAAAGCTGAAGAAAGAAATTGACGAAGACCTTAGGAAATGGAAAAATCTACCATGCTCTTGGATAAGCAGAATAAATATCAAAATGGCCATCCTTCCAAAAGTAATCTCTGCCTACATTCTTTCTGAAAATCCTGTATTGTTTCTAGTATTAAAGATCTGAATTGTTCTTCTGGTAGTCTCTGCCATTCTGGGTTGGTATGATCTGTTATTGAGGGGTTGTGGTGGCTCATTGTTTCTTCGTTATTTTTCCTTCCCATGATTCCCCTGTTCTTTGATTTATATCTTTGCTGTTCTTGCGAGTTTTCTTGTCCAATCTCTGTAGTTGGGTGTGTTCAGAGATAGAGTTTGGGTGAGAGGTCACCAATAGATGCAGGGATAGGGTAAAGAAGGGGCTAAAGATTAGAGATGATAGATATTGATATGTGACAGGAAGAAGAGGAAAAGAAAAGGAGATAAAGTGTAGCAGAGAGGGATATGGGGGGGGCTTGTAAAAGGGGTAAGGAGGGGGTTCAATGACCTAAGCGAGAGATAACAAAGCAAGTATTCATCCAAGCAAACATAAATCAAAGCAATAACACAGTTTAGACAGATCAAATTTAAAAATTAACACCAAAAGAGAATGAAAAAAACAAAACAAAACCAAAAACCAAAATCAAAAAATAAAAAACTAAACCCAAAATCTACAAATAGCAAACAGACAGTAAAACCACAGCCTAATTCTCTGAGTCTATACTTTGTACAGGTGCGCCCGTGCAATCCAACCTACTGATCACTGTCGCTCGTATCTCTGTTGTTGTCTGCCTCCCCTCTGGTCGCTGGGGGGCGCAATAGGTCAATGGAGGTCTGGATAGCTGGATAGTTGGCAGGATATTGCATGGGAGGGGTTGGCGCACAAGGTGGTGCGCAGGTTCGCGGTGCGCAGCGCCCTCTCCCTTGTTTTTCCTGGGCTCTGTGTGGTTCCACTCCTCTTTCTATCTGTCAAGCAGTTGCGCTTGCTACCTCCTGGTTCCAGCCTTGCTTTGCAGTCGGTCCCCTAGGCTCTATTGTGGAGTCCTGGATATGTCCCGCTGGAGTTTAGGCTGATCGCACCACAGGCTCCCGTCACTGTGTCCGGTGGCAGAATGCCCCGGCTGGGTGGAGCGTGGGGGTCTGGAGGTGCCCACACCATGCCCGGTCCCCGGGTCCGCCGCGGTGCCCAGCCCTCGGAACTGGGCTCACCTCTGCAGTCCCGGGTCCCAATTTCGGGAGCCCGCAGCCCTCGGCCCGAGGTCAGCAGCCCGTGCCGCGCCTGCAGTCCCGCAGAGGTGCTTCCTGGAGGACTCCCTTGTTTCCAGACCAGCTCTCCTCGGTCCCTGGGTCTGCCGGAGTGCCTAGTTCTCGGAATCGGACTCACCTCCGCAGCCCCGGGTCCCCACTCCGCCAGGCCCGCGGCCCACGGCCTGCACTGCGCCTGAGGTCTCACCGAGATGGTACTTGGAGGATTCCTTTGCTTCCTGACTGGCTCTCTGAGGTCCCTGGGTCCACTGAGGTGCCCAGTTCTCAGAATCAGGCTCACTTCCACAGCTCCTGGTTGCAGCTCTGCCGGAGGCCGGCGGCCCGCACTCGCCTGGAGGACTCCTTTGTTTCCCCGACCGGCTATCTGAGTTTTCTTCCGTTGTGGTTCAGCTTTCGCCCCTTTTTGTTGCTTTTTTCCTTCTGCAAAGAAGCTGGTTTTGGGGCAAATTTGATTTGAAAGAACAGCGTCTGGGGAGAGGTATTTCACTCAGACGCCATCTTGTCTCTCCTCAAGGAGAATTCTTAGGTGAACAAAGAATTTGATTTAACGGAAGGTGATGGGGGGAGGGGGGACACCCTAATGAGCATGATGTACTTACAAGATCGCATCAAAGTCAATCACTAAACTGACCTTGAGAAGGAGGGAGAAAGAGGGAGGGGGGTGGAAATTGGGGAAGGGTTAATGTGCATGGATGTCTTTACCTATACTAGCTTGTACCCAACAAAGATGTGTGATTAATCCTGTTGTACCCAAAAAATGTATAAAAATCCATGCTAAAAAAAATTAAAAAATTAAAAAAAAAAAAAGAAAATCATGATAGATAGAAAACACAAAATAAGTTGAGATCAGTGCCACTACAACTGTAATTGTGATAAATGTAGATAAATTAATTTTGGTTATTAAAAATGATAATGTTTTTGAAAATTCAGCCAAATATTGCTTTAAAAAGTTGGCCTACGAGCCAGGTGGTGGTGCACAGTTGTAATCCAGTACTTGGGAATCTGAGAGCAGAAGATTTCAGGTTTAAGGCCAGCAACTTAGTAAGGCCCTCAGTAACTCAGTGAGCCCCTCCCTAACTCAGCGAGGCCTTCAGCAACTCAGTGAGACCCTGTTTCAAAATAAAAAATAGGGGTGTGGTGTAATTTAGAAGTAGAGCACCCCTGGGTTCAGTTCCCAGTACAACACACACACACACACACACACACACACACACACACAGAGTCACTGGTCTAGACAGAGCAACCCAGAAAAGTTAAAGGGATAGAAAAAAAATGTATCAGGAGAAAACTGAAATAAAGTAGATATGATGATATTATTGTCAGGCAAAATGGAATTTCTATGTGTTTTACCCAGAAAAACTTGCATAGGTGCACTGGGAGATACATACAAAGATGTTTATTGCATTATTGTTTGTAATAATGAACATTTCAAGAGAACTTAAATATTATTAGATGAATATATAGACAAATTATAAAATACTCATCTGAGGACACCAAATAGCAATTAAAACAACAACAACAAAAATCCAAAAACAACTAAAGCCAGGCGTGGTGGTGCATGCTTGTAATCCCAGTACTTGGGAGGCTGAGACAGGAGTGTCACAGGTTTGCAGTCAGCCTCAGTTACCTAGTGAGGCATTCCGCAACTTAGCAAAACCCTGTTTCAAAATAAAGAACAAAAAATAGGGCTGAGGATATAGCTCAGAGGTAGGATGCCACTGGGTTCAATCCCCAGTATTCCAAAAACAACAAAAAACAAACAAACAAAACAACAACAAAAAACAAACAAATCTAGATCTATATGTATCAACATAGCTATATTTCAGAACTACTGAGTGTGAAAGAAATACAGAATATAGTGACATTATAGAATAATGTCAGTGTGGTATTTATAAACGTAAAACAGTATATTGGGATTTCACATTTTTTTGTCCAATTCTTTAAGTTATTTTTATTGAAATTATTTATCACAGTAATAAACTATGTTCTAAGACAGTATGCATTTGAGTTTCTGAGGAATTGTGGCCAGACACCATGTATTTCAGCAAGCAAACTGGCTATCCCTAAGAGGATTTGATGCATCCTAAAGAGTAAACATGTCTGGAAGAGCAAAAACTGCATCCTCTCAGAAAGTAATCTGTAAGACTTAAACATTTAGTAACTACACATGGTGCTCAATGCTATAGAATAAACATATGCAACATTTTCTCCTTTCCCCAAAGTTGCTTACAACAAAAACGTGGCATAAAGAGTACAGGTGTGTCCTGAGAAGAAAAAAAAAAAAAAAAAAGGTGTCTGAGGAAGATATTTATTTATTTATTTATTTTTTGCGGTACTGGGGATTAAACCTAGGTGCATTCTACCTCCGAGCTACACCCCCAGCCCTATTTTTCATTCTTTATTTTGAAACAGGGTCTCACTAAGTTGCGGAGTGCCTCACTAGGTAGCTGAGACTGGCCGAGAACCCGGATCCTCCGGTCTCAGCCTCCCAAATGCTGGGATTACAAGCGTGCGCCACCACGCCCAGCTTGAGGAAGATATTTATTAAGCAGTACTTTCTACTAGATTTTAGAACTTGTGCAAGACAGACCTGTATGTATGTATGTATGTGTGTATGTATGTATGTATGTATGTATGTATTTTTGTGAACACTGGGTACTGAAATCAGGGTATTCTACTGCTGAGCTACACCTCTAGCCCTTTTTATTTTTTATTCAGAAACAAGGTCTTGCTAAGTTACTGCATGCTGGGTTTAAACCTGTCCTCCTGTTTCAGCCTGCAAACCAGACTTGCTCTATAAGTAAGTAAATGTTAAAATCACAAATGCCTTCAGATGTCAATTTCATAGATATTTATTGAAACCCTGCTGTGTACAGGGTATTTCACTTAATATGGGTATGAACACAAAATGAATCAGTTTCAAGGAGTTTATGGAGCATTGGAAGATGGAGGTAACTCTAAAGGCAGGATAAGTTAAGGGCCATGAGAGTGATACACATTGCTGCTTTGTAACTTCGTTTTTTTTTGTTTGTTTTTTTGTTTTTTTTTTTTGCAGTACTGGGGATTGAACTCAGGGGCATTCTACCTCCGAGCTATACCCTCAGCCCTATTTTTTATTCTTTACTTTGAAACTGAGTCTCACTAAGTAGGGGAGTGTCTCACTAGGTAGCTGAGGCTGGACTCGAACCCGGATCCTCTGGTCTCAGCCTCCCAAATGCTGGGATTACAAGCGTGCGCCACCACACCCGGCTGCTTTGTAACTTCAAAGGAGAATGGAATTATTTTCATTGGAGGGATTGGAACTGTCTCAACAGAGGCCATTTCAGTTTGCGTGATTGAAAGTGGCAGAGTAGTTTCTTTTCTGAGCCATTGCTCTGTTTATTATTTGATCCTTCCCCAACCCCTTAAGAAAAATATTACTGTACATAATCCTTTCAGAGTCTTTTAATGGTGTTGCCTAGACAATCATTTAAGCATTTAAAAGACATTCTACATAGCACACTTATTTTAGAGGTTACAATGGTTAGCCACTGGAAAACTTACCATTGGTTTTGATAAGAGGAGGGCTTTTATATGTTATGGCTTATGACAGAGAATGGAAAAATGCTTCAGTGAGACAAGCTGACATTTTTAGTTGGAGCACAATAATAGCCAAAAGTGCTGAAGTCAACGGACTGCTTAAAAATATGGTTACCATTTGCTGAGAGGAGCCTTTCAAGGTGGCCACAGACATGTGTTTGCAACCACAGTCTGTTCAGTTTTTCTCTAAATGTGGGACTGTGACCCCAATTGACGCCAGTGAGAGCTATGTATTTTCAGAGAAAGGAGATTTATGTCATCCGCGAATCTAAGACAAATAGGAAGTAGGTGAATAAGCAACACATTACACACAATGTAGGCTGGAAATCATGCAATGACTACTCTTCTGAATCTACTAGGATTAACTTTAAAATCCTCCTTCCTTCCAAAAAGAAAAAAAGAATCACAAGAGGAATTGATTACTAATCTATATAACTTGAAGAAGATAAAGACGGTAGAATAAGGATATGGAGGATAATCTTAGAGGTGACATTAAATTTATGACTTGAACAAGAAGGAGATAGCTATGAGACACAGAAGATGAAAATTTGAAGGAGAAACATCAGCCAGTGGAAAGAGTTCTATTCCTCACAAACAAAAAGAGAAATGGGTAGCTTTGGGCAAATTGCCCTACCTCTCTGGGCCTCACTGTCCTCAATTGTAAGTAAAGTTATAGTGTGAACCCAAAAGATTTTTCAGCTCCAAAGTTCAGTGAAATAGAGTAGTTAAAATAGGCAACAGAAGGTTGGAAATGTAGCTCATTGGCAGAGCACTTGCCTAACATGCATGAGGCCCTGGGTTTGATCCTCGTTACCTTAAAAAAAAATGTAAATTAATAAATAGGTTATCATGCCAAGTGCAGTTTTTGTTTTTTAAGATGGAAGCCTGGCATGTTTGAGGCCCTGGGTTCAATCTCCAGGGACAGGGGTGGGGCGAGGAGAAGAAAAGAAAGAACTGGCAGCCTTAAGTGTATTTGAAATATTAGAATTAGGGTGGAATCACTGAGAGAGAGAGAGAGAGAGAGAGAGAGAGAGAGAGAGAGAGAGAGAGAGAGAGAGAGAGAGAGAGAGGAAATGTAGGCAAGAGTCAAACAAGGTTGTAGGTAGTGAATGGAAGGGAATGGCATTGGAGCAATGCTCTTCCCCATTTCTGTTGCTTCCTTGCTTGTGGGGGACTCAGTGAACAATATACTAAAGAATCTGCTGGAAGGAGAGCCAAAGGACTGCCAATTGTGGTGACAAACACTATGCATTTAAAATACATACCAAAGCTGGGCATGGTGGTGCAAACCTGGAGACTCAGCTACTTAGAATGCTGAGGCAGAAGCATCACTTGAGCCCAGGAGTTTGGGGCCAGCCTGGGCAACATAGCAACACCTGTACTGAAACAAATCAAAGACAAAAACCGCTTAGCACACTTATTTTAGAGGCAGCAGTGGCTAGCCACTGAATAACTACTGGTTTTGATAATGATGGTGTTGATAACAGGCTTGAAAGGATGGGCTCTAAAGCAGTGTCACAGCATAGTTCTCTGCCTCCAAGGACAAAAGTGGTGAACACTGTTGTGTAAAGTAAGTTCTGTTCTTAAATTATACAGACTTTAAGAAATAAAGGAATTCATTGGGACTAGACAGTAAATAGTTATGTTTATATCGATATAAATGCTAAGCTATTTTTCTTCAAACATGATAGTTTAGACAGCCACTGAGGTTTTGTGTGTGTTTGGGATTTTTAAATTAGGTTATTTTTAAAAAGCCCAATCAACAATTGTATGTTAGCAGCTCCAAACACCCATAGAATGAAGCTTTAACAACATTGTTTTTCATTACATGGATATAGTCAATGGCTCTATCAAAGGTTATTAGTAAGTGTTAAGTTCAATCACTCTTATGGAGAAAATAATATACTCTTGCTTATCCCCTGTTCTTATTGGCTTTTTCGTACCAAGAGAAGCACCAGCTTCTCTATAAAGAAATCTTCAATCTATTTTTTGCACTCTTGATTTCTTTTTACTATTATTGCATTTAGTCATTATCACACACTGTTTGGCTAGTAAAAGATTTTGAGGGGTAATTACTTGAACTGAGTCATGGAGGGAGAATAGTGGATATGGGAGGTGGGGACTAGGAGCACTCAGGTATTGCACAAGGTGCAGTGCAGAAGTCAAAGAGGCCTGGAGCCAGGTCATCTGCAGGGAGCAAGTTTTGCACAGGCCCTTTGGGTAGAGAACAGGGGTGCGAAGAGAGTGTGGTTCCCTCATATGTAAACATGGCTTTAACCTAGATTGTACAAGGCTGCAGGAGGTCACAGTTTTTAAGGTTAGGTGAGATTTTGCTGAGAAAATCATCTGTGGAGAGGTAGAAACTAAAAATTCAGTAGAGTTCTTTGCTGGAATGAGATTCATGAGATTTGAGAAGGAAGGGCATAAAAAGATCTAATAGGCAGTTAAAGTCAGAAGGAAAGTGAGGAAGAGTTAAACCATTAAAAGGGAAGGAGTACAGTTTGCTTGAAAAGTCAAGTAATGTTTTGTAGTTGATAAAAGACTGCCTCCTGATATTTAGGAATACAAAAATTGTTTTAAATATATCTACTCTGTCAGAGTTTTCCTTTTCCCCTGACATTTCTTTTTCATTTTTGGTAAAAAATAAATAAATAAATAAAAATAAAAATTAAAAAGAATAGCATATGCTCAAAGAAATTAGGTACACACCAGGGACTGAAATAATTTCAAATAATTTTTCTTTTCAGCTGCATTGCTATTATATAATAAGAATACATTTTGATTCAGAACTTTTATGAAGAACTTGTGCATTTTATTGCAACATCTGTTTCTGCATTTTAATTTCACTCCTTCCTTTTATAGGTATTTTCATACAATTTTTTTTAAATGAGAAGACCTTTTGTTTGCCACAAGAAGGCTATTATCCAGAATACTAATGGGTTTTCAGCTATTAAGATGTAATGATATACCTTGAGTATTTAACTATAAATTTGAAAAATCTCCATGAACAATCTCAAAGGAATACTTAGAATGCACTCCTGGTAAATTGGCTCATTTTCCTGTAATTTACTGGAAGTACCGATATGAGAGCAGTCCTAATGTGAAAAGCACATTAATCCCTGGAGTTACATTGTATGTATTAAATTATTACTCTCAAAGAATAAAATGTATGAGGCCATTTAGCCCTCATTCACACTTGTTAGTTGGAATCACAGTAGAGAAACAATCACTTATCTTTTGATATATAAAATTAGAAATGATGCATTTAATATCTTTTAAAACAAGAGGCACAGTAATGCTCGGTTACAATTTTGCATAACAATTGTTCTTTTCCAAACAGGGACTGTTCTACTCAGGAGCATGATTCTTCTGGCTTTGTGGAGGCCCATTTTATTCCATTGGTAATTGAAATATTTTTAGAAACCCATAATGCAGCTTTCTGCCATGTCAGTCAAAAAGATTAGTCTGCCTTCTACCCTTGAGCATCTGCCACATTGGGGGATTCTTAAGAATGGTAGTCAACTTACAGGAACAGCAGTTTGCAGGAGCATTTAAGAGCATTATTTGGAATTTTATCTAATTGTATTTTTCTTCTTTGCCAGGAGACTGAAAATTGTGGAAACATAACTTGTGACATCAGGTTTTTTTTTTGGTAAGCAGCCATTTATGATTCTGGAAGATTAAGGCAGATAGGAGGCCCCATATGAGATTTTGACAAAGCTTTCAAACAACAAACCACACCATGGACCTAAAGCTGGACCCTTCCCGAGATGATCTGCCTCTCATGGCTAACACCAGCCACATTCTTGTGAAGCATTTTGTACTAGATTTAGATGTGGATTTTGAAAGGCAAGTCATTGAGGGCACCATAGTGCTTTTCCTTGAGGATGGAAGCAGATTCAAGAAATGGACTGGTTCCACTGAGGAAGCCTGCCAACGGGAGTCAAATGAAGCCTGCCATGTTCCTGTAACAAATGAAAAGACCTTCTCATCTAAAATGGGATATTATGATTTTGCAATCTGTGGTAAAGGTGAAAAAGATACTTCTGATAAAGATGGTAACCATGACAACCGGGAACAGACTTCTGGGATCTCTAGCTCAAAGTACTGCTGTAACACAGGGAGCCATGGGAGAGAGGATTTTGTGCTAGTGTTGGACTGCTGTGATTTGTCTGTGTTAAAGGTTGAGGAGGTGGATGTTGCTGCTGTGCCAGGTACTGAAAAATTTACAAGGTCTCCCAAGCTTCAGGTTATTTCTGAGGAGCTCAGGAATGAGATTGTCCATGAACTTGTGACTCTGCCTGCAGATGTTTGGAGGGAGCAGTTAGACTATTATGCTCTCTGCAGCCAGGCTCCTGGCTGTGGAGAACTCTTCTTTGACACTGACACTTGGAGCTTACAGATCAGGAAGACAGGGGCTCAGACAGCTACTGACTTTCCTCATGCCATCAGGATATGGTACAAAACCAAACCCGAGGGACGATCGGTTACATGGACCTCAGACCAGAGTGGCAGGTAGGTTACCTGAGTGTCCTGCAGCCCCACCAATCTTATACACACCAGGGATGCTCTCAGACAAGGGGCCAAGTCTGCCAACATGCTCCTGTTTATTCTGTAGCATTGCCCAGGTAGTCTCAAATCCTCAGACCCAAGAGAAGCAGGTTAACTTCCAGGCATGCTGAACCCTTAATAGGATTACCCCTTATAAGTCAGGATGAAAAGATTACTTTAGTAAGCTTTGTGATTTCTGAGTTAGGAGATTGAAAGTCAAGCTTAATAATGAGATTCTGAGCCTAGTTCCTGGTTGAGCTTGCTACTAGAGGCATCCAGTGCTATTGATGGAAGGGATATGTAAGAAAAAGTACTTTCTCAAAATTCCTTCACAGTCTCCCTGAAAGAATAGATCATTGCAAATATGGGTTGGTGCGAAGCTGAGCAAATTGCTTTCAGATAGAGCCGGCTCTGCTCTGTGACTTTCTTACTATACCTATCCTTGGCAGCTGAGTTTCCTGTACTTTGTCACCTGTCATATGATATGAACTCCCAAAGAAGACCTGTTTCTGAGGAGTGAAACAGTCTTGCCAAGGCTGCATACTGGCCTCTTTGGCCATGATTCTTGGTATTTTGGCCCAGGAAGATCCCTGGCTTTTAGCATGTCATGGTGGGAGTTGAGGGAGGAGTTGATGAGCAGTGTCTTCCAAGTGACCCATTTCAGCAACATTTCTCCTTTTTTACTGCTCTTCCTCCAGTAGTTGTCCAGATGTTTTACAATTTGAGAATTTCTTTATCAGACTTTATTGATTCCTCAGTATTTTACCCATTTCTTTGCTATGTGCTATAAATCACTCATTCATTGGATGGGAGAATGTTGATCTGTTGGCTGTATTTGATAGCCTTTTTTTTTTTTTTTTTTTTTTAAATAGTACTGGACTCCTTTAGTTGAAGTAGTGGTCTCTGGCAATTGCTTCCATCTCTTCCATCTTACTCCCCCAAAACCTTTTTAGGCTTTTTTTTTACGTATTACATACTTTGCCTTTAATCTTATCTCCTGCTCTGGTCTCTGGCCCTCCGAGAGTAAGTACACTTCTTGTCTTATTTCTGCTTGAATCTAAAGCAGCTTTTGGGAAATTGCAGGGTTGGGACAAACTTCTATCAGTACAGAAGCATAGTGATCTACTTATAGTTAAGTTATTGGATTTCCTTTGGAAACTATATGGGAAAGAAATAGGCATTTTAATTGTATCTTCATATTTTTTGAAATAAAGAATGAGATTGTTTTTAATAGTATATCATCTCTGAATATTTGACTAGGAAATTATAGTTTTTATATTATCAGATATTTTATCTTTGAACTAGAATAGTGGGGAAGAAGAAACTATAGACAGTGTATAGAAGAAATATTAATGGCTTCAAACTTGACTTTTTCTCCTAAGTGCTTACTACAAAGAAAGACATTACATTTTTTAATATATTACATGCAAAACTGTTGAGTAGGAATGAGTTAAGGATAAGTGCTGAATTCTGTAAAGAAATGAAAGAAGTTCTTGGGCACATTTTGCTTCTCTAGAGATTGACATGGTGCATTTACTCTTGATGCCTCCTTTCCTGATGATTCCATACAATGCACTATTATAGCAGAAGTTTAAACTGTATTCTTGGAAGTTTGTGATTATATGCTAGTATATTAGTGTCATTTATGCAATATTAAGAGGATAAGATTCTGGTTTTTTTTTAGTTATTAAGAGGATAAGATTCTGTTTTTAAGTTGGGCGTAGTGACGCACACTTGCAATCCCAGTACTTGGGAGGCTGAGACAGGAGGATCACAGGTTCACCAGCCTCAGCTAACTAGTGAGGCCCTCCGCAACTTAGTGAAACCTTGTTTCAAAATAAAGAACAAAAAATAGAGCTGGGGGTGTAGCTCAGAGATAGAATGCCCCTGGGTTCAATCCCCAGTACTGCAAAAAAAAAAAAAAAAAAAAAAATCTTAGCTGGGCATGGTGACACATGCCTATAATCCCAGGTTCACAGCCAACCTCAGCAGCTTAGCGAGGCCCTCCACAACTTAGTAAGACCTTGTTTCAAAATAAAAATAAAATAGGGATGGGAGTATGGCTCAGAGGTAGAATGCCCCTGGGTTCAATCCCCAGTACCACAAAGAGAAAAAAGAAAAAAAGAAATCCTAGAAAGATGTTTTCTGTGTGTGTGTGTGTGTGTGTGTGTGTGTGTGTGTGTGTGTGTGTGTGTGTTGGGGAGTGGTTATTATAGTTAAGGTAATCTTCCATGAATGAACACAAATCTCTCTAAACTCTCCTATGGTTTTAAGAATAAGTCTTAAATATATATAGTTAACTGTTTGGATACTTTACGAATTTTAACTTGACTAAAGATTCCAGATTGCTAGACAAAAATAATTCCTTACCTATGTAAGTGAATAGTAATTGTCAGGAGGGTCACAGTGAATATGATTATGTTAAAATATAAACTTTCACAATTGTGTGAAAAATATAATTAGGTAGGGTTTATTTTCTCCAGGTTATAGAGTCAACATTTATTAAAACTAAAATAGTTGTTACATATTTACCCTTGAACAGCAGAACACTATCAACATATTTATCATAAATTCTCATGCCTGGGTAAGTCCTGAAAAACTTTTTATTCCTGTTTACAGATAGGAAAATTGAATAAAGTGACAGGAAGCTTCTAGAAAAATCCATGTCTCAAATGTAAAAGGGATAAACTTTTCTTATTGTCGATCTTTTTTTTTTTTTTTTTTTAATTAGTGGTACTAGGGATTAGACCTAGGGGTCATTCAACCTTCAAGGCACACCCCCAGCCCTCTTTATTTTTTTATTTTGAAACAGGGTCTCACTAAGTTGCTAAGGCTGGTCTCAAACCTGTGATCTTCCTGTCTCATCCCCCAAGTACTGGGATTACAGGCATGTGCCACCCTCCTAGCTTATTTTTTATCTTTATCATTATTGTATGCAAAGTATTCAAATACATTTAAAAATAAATTATAGTAGTTTTCAATAAATTTATATTTTAAAACAGTTTAGATTAAAAAAAAATAAGAATACTTCTAAATTAGACTCTTTCAAGTTCCATCAGTGGCTTCTTTCCTTCCCACCCTCACCTGACCATAGTAGAGAAAAAAAAAAAAAAACTAAGTTTTGTTTGATAATAAATAAATAATCATTTAGGAGGTCAGATGATCATAGGATGGAATGCAAAATGTGACACAGTCTAACTGTATGAGTTATAAATGTATGAGACAAATTTTTGGAAGGATGTGGGGGAAAGGTCCTGCCCTAGGTTACTTTTTGTTTGAGGTATTGGGGATCAAACCCAAGGTCTTGCCACTCAGTGGTTACTACCTACCACTGAGCGATACTGCCTGTCCACCCTAAGTAACTTTGGAAATGAGTGGACTTTGTAAGACTAGAGGCAAAAGGAACTGTATACAAGTACTGTGGTGTAGTTAATAAAATTGTTTCCCATGGGAGTGCAGGTTAACAATTATGATACCACTTTGCATATATGGTGGAACTGAGCAAATAAGTAAATGATGGCAGAAGGTGCAAAACAGGTTTCTCACTGTTGAGAGGAGGTTGCAGATCAGCAAGGTGAAGAAGCTAGAATGGTCTAGTAATGAATTAGAGTTGGAGAAATCAGTGTAAACTCATGTTTGGCTTAATGCAGATGATTACCTATAGAAATAATTCTAGGTATGCGTATATCCAGACGTACATTTCTTTGCTTAACAGCCAAGAAGGTTCAGAAGCAACGGGCAAACCTAGGACCCAGATCATGATTTCTGATACCATTCTTTAATGAAAAGAACCAAAGTTTCTTGAGAAATGACTAGGAGAGGAACATACATGATGAGTCTGGAACATCTTACAGTGTCAGAAAGTAAGGAAACACTCTGATAGCAGCAACACCTCAGCAATGGGGGCACACCAAAGGCCCAGAAGCATCTGAAAGAGCTCCTCATAGTCAAAGCTGAGCAACAAAATATATAAAGTAGTTTTGGATGATGACCCAAAATATAAATATCCATGAATCCAAACTGATAAATAAATGATTGAGTAAATGGCCATGTGCAGAAGAATAGACAAATCTTCAGTGCAACAGAGTTCCAAATAAGTTATGTTCCATCAGTAAGTTATGTTCCATCCTCAAGGAGATGGATGTTACTCTTTAATTCACATAGTGACTCCTTTCCAAAGAACATAGTATGGAAAGAGGGAAAAAAAGAGTCATTTTACACTGGGAAATCTGACAGTTATTACCTCAGCAAGGTGGTCAGACAGAGATGATGTAATAAAAATGGTATCTCTGTGGCCTTCTTCCCAAAAGTCTTTAACTCCAATCTAATTCTGAGAAAAACATCATATCAATCCCAGTCGAGGGACATTTGACACAATCTGATAGAAAATAAGCAAAGTCTAAGAAACTGCAATAGTTAGAAGGAGCCTAAGGAGATGTAATGATTAAAAGCAGTGTAATATCCTGAGACAGAAAAGGGATATTCTAGAAAAACTAAGGAGAGCTGAATGAAATCTGCTTTCTAGTTATTAGTAATGTTCACTAATTGTGACAAATGTACTAATTTTTTTTTTCAGTACGAGGGATTGAACCCAGGGACATTCTACCTCCCAGCTACACCCCCAGCCCTATATTTTATTATTTATTTCGAAACAGGGTCTCACTAAGTTGTGGAGGGCCTCACTAAGTTTCTGAGACTGGCCGAGAACCTGTGATCCTCCTGTCTCAGCTTCCCAAGTACTGATATTAAAAGCATGTGCCACCATACCTGGCCAAATGTACTAATTTGTGACAAATAAAATGTTACTAGGAAAAACTGAGCATGGGGGATATGGATGTCTGTGTATTATCTTAAAATAAGTCTGAAATTATTTTAAAGTAAAAAGTTTATTAAAAAATAACTTCAAATTTGGAAGAAGTCACCATCTTTCTATCCTGAAATCCCCTTCTGTAAGAGCTGTCCTTCCACTTTTATCAAGTGGCAACATTTTCTAGAGAAGAATGAAAAATACATTTGAAACCATGAAAAGAAAGAGAAATCAGTTTTCTAAATAATTGTCAATAATTTTCCCCATATTATTCTAGTTCTAAATGAAATGTCTGAAAGTAAAGCACTCGATTTGCCTATCTTATTTTAGCTACTTTGGGGCTGTGAACCTGAATGCCCTTTTTTGCCTTCATCCTCAGATACTGGATTATAGGTAACATTTAAGAATGATATATAGAGGAACTCATATATAACTGATATATCTGATATAATGCACTTCTTGGAAAAAGATGTTGCTTTTATGTGCTGAGTGGGCAGGTATGCCTTTTAAAAATATTTTGATAAAAACAAGGATAAGGTTAAGACTATATAAAGGTGTTTTTGTGAAGCTAGAAAGAATTTTTTTCACTTTCTTCAAATTTCTTGCATTTCTTTTCATTCCACTGAATAAAATGTTTTGAACCAAAGCATTCTCTCCAGTAACTCATTCTCATTCCCTTAGGGTGCTTTGGGCAAGCAGCCTAGTGGTCTTCTGGGCTTAGCTGATGACATCACTGAAAGAGTTGAATGGAGAGGAAATTGGGTTCAGTATAAGAAATTTATTAGAAAAACTACAATTATTTGCATTGAACATTTAAGATAAGAAACTAACTGGGAAAGTACAGTGTTGGTTAAAATAATATTAAAATTAAACTTTTCCTAAAGTTTCTTTCTTTTAGATAAGACCAGGATGAAATTGGTGAAATGCTACTTTTTTTCCGTTATATCTATTGCTCAGCTATTGGACCAAGAAAGATTTATGCTTTTGAAGTTTTTTAGTTTGACATCAAAACCAGATGTTAAACATGCTTCCCCATTGAATTAATGTCATTATTTTATATCTCACAATAAAGAAAAGTTTTAAAGTGAAAAGAATGAACAGAACATATTTTGGAAGAGATTTCAGGTCTAAAGGGAACATTTATACAATTAGTGCTGTTATCTTCTTACTTGCCTCAAGAAACCAATATAAAATTCATGAGAACTAAAGTGGAAATAAGGTTAATTCTGTGTTGGCATTGTATAACTACAAAGGATGAGTCAGTACTTCCAAACTTGAAAATGTTTGAGAGAGTTCATGTTTTAGCCTTCTTCTCCTGCATACTTATGTATGACTACATTTCCCAGAATCCCAGTTGAGTCACCAAGGGAGAAAAATAACAATGGGCTGTCTTAATCTGAACAAGTAACCAAAATGACCAACCAAACAAAAAAGGAAGAGTCAGATATCAACCAAAAATAACAAATGACAGGAACATCTGTAACCAAGAGTGGAGCATGTTGAAAAGAACCAGAAAGACCCAAGAGACCCGAGCACTAGGTGCAGCGAGGCTGCTAACTACCCACCATCTTTAGAGAAGTCATTCAACATCTCAGAGCTTTATTTCCTCTGGTGCAAAATGAAAAGATTTCATGAAGAAATCTCCATGTTTTCCACATATGCAATTCTGTGTCCACGAAGGACTTCCAGATACCTTTTATAGGCAATTGCCTCTCTTTCACCCAAAAGACCTCTGGTAAAGAAGTGGCAAAATTCTGACTCCGAGCCACCTGTGGTCCTGTACATTCCAAAGTGGTATCCTCTTTGGACCTGCCATATAGTCAATATGATTGATGTATTCTGATGATTGATGTATTCTGATTTTGGAAATTATGCTGTGAAATAAGGAAAGGTTTTGTGTGTGTGTGTGTGTGTGTGTGTGTGTAAGAGTGAGTCATAGTTGACACTTCCTATCCTCGTGCTTCTGACTCTTAGTCTTTGTAGCACCAGAAAACAAGAAGTTTGCTTATCTACAATGGAGACTGTAACCTTGTTTTAATGAGAACATGGATTTGTACAAAGAAATGGTAAAGAGAGACCAGACTGAAAAGAATTGGAGAAGGTCTGAAGACTTTGTAATCCTTGCAGGCTTTTAAAAGATTCTGACAACTCTCCGTGGCCACTTGCCTCATCGTTGGAAAGACCCTACCATGCCACACAGTACATACGGACCCTGCAGGCTCCTCACCTTCTACCCATTTCTCCTGGCAGCCTTCTCTCCAGGCACTGAACCATGATCACACACTCAAAAGCAATGACTTGATGGAAAGGAGTAGAACTTACATCTATTTTAAATGAGAAGAACCCCTTTTCTCCTGACTGGGAAAAGACAGATACACACAGTGGTCAGCTGCAGAGAAAGGAGGGCAGCCCGACTGACCTGACTAACCTGCAGGCAGGCTCTGCATGATAGGCGGCTCCTCTTGAAGGCTCCTGCCTGGCCACACCATGAACCCACCAGCATGTCACAAGAAGCTTCCTCAGCTTAGAACTTCTTTAACGGTGGCAAGCTGAGAACCTGCCTCTCAAGCCCTGACTTATACCGCTTTCCTCTTCTCTCTGGCTTTCATTGTCTTCTCATTCTCACAACTCTGCTTCAGGTAACTTAGGCTCCCCATGGGGAGGGTCCCTTGTGAGTGAGTCTCCCAGGGCACGTGAGATGAGCCCTGGTGAAAACCTTTTCTTTTGAGTACTAGAAGAAATTCTCCAGTGTGGAAATAATGAAGTTAGAAGCATCCAAGAATTTCAGGCTGGACATCTACCCCACAAACATTTTAGCAACACAGCCAAAGTTCATGCAGATACTGCATAGCCTGTTTATAAATGCACATCGGTTTTCCTCCCCTCTGGGCAAAGAGATAGGAAAGCAGGGAAGCAGCCTTGCATATGCAGTAGTTCTGATTTCAATGTATGCGTTTTGGGAGCCATTTTTACTCTTGAGTCACCGGTGACTTAGGGAGTATGATTGCATTACTCTGTGAGGACCCTGTGTTTATCTACCATCCGTCTGCTGGCAGATGCCCAAATTCCATCAGAGGATTTATCCCGAAGAGGAAGCTTTCATCTCTGTTAAAATAGTTACCTAGCTTTAAATTGTTTTCAGGTATTTGCACTATGATGTGAGACATGTCAAAGGATACCAGGTTGTAAAAGACCAAAGGCCTTTGATTATAAAGAGGTAAAGTCCTTGGCACTTGCTTTGGGCATGTTGGGAAGGGAAGAGTAAGCCTACAGCTGAGAAAGAGGAAAAGACCAATAAAGGAGCAGGCTGGAAGCACAAAGAGAGTGCATTTTCAAGAAGTTGTGCGCATGATCTTTATGAAAATATCAAACTAAGCTGGTTATGGTGGTGCATGCCTGTAATCCTAGTACTTGGGAGGCTGAGACCGGAGGATTGCAGGTTCGTGGCCTGCCTCAGCAACTTAGTGTAAGGCCCTCTGCAACTTAGATCCTGTTTCAAAATAAAAAATAAAATTGGGCTGGAGGTGCAGTTCAGAGGTAGAATGCCCCTGGGTCTAATCCCCAGTACCACAAAAACAAAACAAAAAACTGAATTAAAAGAGATTGGATCTTATATTTGACATGGGTATATTTATGGGTATAGCTTTCAGAATGATGACTTGTTCTACACTTTCAGAATGAGAGCTCTGTTTACCAGGAGGAAGTCAGAAAGAAAACATCTTTTAGTCTTTAACAGAAAGGATATGCCAGCCATGTAAAGAGCAGGGTAGGAAAGGAGAATCATGAGGCTAATGGGGAGGTTGGAGGTAAGCGCTTTCCCCTTGGTGGCAGAGTTCAAGTGCCCAGGCACAAAATAGAAGAAAGAGCCTTCAAGAGAATGACAGAAGAGATCAGGACAAAACTCTAGAACAAGATGTCTAGAACAGATAGTGAGAAGGGACATAATACAAAAGTGGAAAGGAACGGATAGGACAACATGTAGGGAGGGTTTTTTTTTTTTTTTTTTTTTTGCGGTACTGGGGATTGAACCCAGGGACATTCTACCTCCCAGCTACACCCCCAGTCCAATTTTTTATTCTTTATTTTGAAACAGGGTCTCACTAAGTTGCGGAGTGCCTCACTAAGTAGCTGAAGCTGGCTGCCACCGGATCCTCCGGTCTCAGCCTCCCAAATGCTGGGATTACAAGCGTGTGCCACCATGCCCGGCTCAACATGTGGGTTTTTAATCTAGTCAATGGAAGGATTTTCCCTCTAGTACATTGGCACCCTGACTCAAATCTATCAGCAGTATCTATACTACTTCATAAAATTGCCATCCCTGAGTTTTCCTAGTTGGGTCTGGTTTTAGATACTCTGTCATGTTGCTGGACACTACTCTGCTGGGATTAGAAAAACACAATCTCCATATTCATAAAATTGACTTTTGCTGTATGATGAGTGAAGCCCTTTATAAACAGATCAAATAGGCAGGTGCCCTTTATTTTTCTCCTTTGTTCCTTCCTAAGTTTTTAGTTCAATAGCTTTACCATCTATCTTGTCACTTGAAACAGAAACCTCGGAGAATTCTGTTATTTATAGCTGCATAAAAAAGTACTCTAAAACTTAGCAGCTTACAAGAGCCAACATTGTAGCCAGGCATAGTGGCACAAGCCTGTAGTCCCAATACTTAGGAGGCTGAGACCAGGAGGATCACAAGTTAGAGAACTGCCTCAACAAGTAGGGAGACTCAGCAAACTAGTGGGACTCTGTTTCAGAACTAATAAAAAGGAGCCGGGCACTCTGCAACTTAGTGAGACCTGGTTTCAAAATAAAGAATAAAAAATAGGGCTGGGGGTATAGCTCGAAGGTAGAATGCCCCTGAGTTCAATCCCCAGTACCGCTAAATAAATAAATAAGTAAATAAATAAATAAATAAATAAATAGGGCCAGAGGTAGAAAGCTTCTGGGTTCAATCCCCAGTACGCCCCTCCAACTCCCCCCAAAAAGAGAACCAACATTGTGCCAAATGTGGTGATACACACTTATAATCCCAATACTTGAGAGGCTGAGGTAGGAGGATTGCAAGTTTGAGGCCAACCTGGGCAATTTAGTGAGATCTTGTCTCAAAATTAATTTTTTTTTAAAGGAGTTGGTAGAACAGCCCTGGGTTCAATTTCCCAGTACCTGAAAAGAGCAACAAACCACTGATACTGTTACCTCACAATTTCTGCGGTTTGGAATCCAGGAGCAGCATGGTGGCTCTGGCTCAAGACCTGCTACGAGGCTGCAGTCTAGTAGTCAGTGGGGCCTGCAGAATCTTGGGCATAAGGGAGGTGGAAAATCCTTTTCCAAGTTGGTCATATGGCGCTGCAGGCTCAGTTTCTCACTGATTGGTGGCCAGAAGCCTACCTTCCTCACCCTGTGGGCACCTCCCGAGGCTGCCCAAGTATCCTCATGACAGGGCCCACTGTATCCCCCCAGGGTGAATGGCAAGAGGTAAAGAAAAGAATCCCTATGACAGAAGCCACTGTGGTTTAAATAATCTCATCTCAGAAGTGACAAGCGTCCATCACTTCTGCCATATCCTTTTGGTGACTGAGACAAGACTCTTGTAATGGTATATGCATTGTAATGCATGCAATGGATTCAGGGTCACTGGGGAGCCGGCTTAGAAGGTGGCCACTTCAAAGAGATCTTCCTTTCCTCTCTTGTCCTTCAGCCAGTCACTCACTAAGTCCTTCTCATTCTCCCCCTGTAAGACTTCTCAGGTATGCCCTTGGCTCAAATCTGATTGTTTCTTTTGGGAAGAGGAGAAGCTTTGCAGACCACAAATCTAAGGGCATATGTGCCAACACGGAGAGCAAAAGAACAATGAGATGGCAAACCAGTCTTTGGGGGAGGGTTTTTCACTTGTGCCAGGAAGGGAAGGTCCCTCCCACCAGTCACCACAGGCAGATGAGGTACCTAGAGCACAGGAGACTTCCAGACTTGGCTCAAACACCTTAGGACCTCAGCCCACAAGGTGAGGTCAGGCTCCTGTGTGCATGAGACAGAGAATGTCTTAGGAAATCCCTAGGCAAGGGCTTTTCCTTTCCCCCGTAAACATCACAAATAGGTTTAACTCCACAAGTGTACATATACTGGAAGTGGCTTCCTGGAACTCTTTTTTTGTTTGTTTTTAATTTAGTTTTTTTTTTTTTTTTGGTACTGGAAGTTGAACCCAGAGACATTCTACTTCCATGCTACACCCCAGCCCTTCTAATTTTTATTTTGAAACAGAGTCTTGCTAGGTTTCTGAGGGTCTCACTAAGTTGCTGAGGCTCGTCTTATACCTGTGACCCTCCTGTCTCACCCTCCCAAGTACTAGAATTATAGACGTGCACCACCACACCTGGATGGAAGTCTTTGGGTGGTTTGTTTGTTTGTAGCACTGGGAATTCTACACTGAGCTACATCTGCATCCCTTTTTAGTTATGTTTTTTATTTTGAAACAAGGTCTTGCTAAGTTATCATGCTCTATCCTCAAACTTGTGATCCTGGTGTCCCAGCTTCCCAAGTACGGGGGTTACAGGTGTGTGCCACTGTGCCCAGGCCTGGAACTCTTGAGTAAGAAAAATTATGGGGTCCATTCTGTGTTTTTGAGGAAGCCAGCCTCTCTCTCAGTGTCTGCCACTGTTAGGGGAAACATGAGTTACCCTTGCCGTTGGTGAGTGGGCATGTCTTCCCTTTTCACGGCTGGTTTGTCTCCTTTTTGGGATACTCCTCTAGGTGGGGCTTTTGGGAGAAAAGCAAAACACTTAATAGGTAGCATTTTCTGAATCAGGTATGCCCTGACCCACCTGCCTGAGTGATTTGAGCTGCTATGGGATTCCTTGCCTGCCATCACCCTCGTGGGAGGAGGTAAGAGCTGGTAGCCTCCCTGATTAGGTTCTTCAACAGCCTGAGGCTAGACAGTTAAAACATGGTTTTAGTCAATTAACCAAGGACCCAAGGGGGCCAGAGTGGGAGCTTAGAATTCTCTGAAATTGATGGGGAAGTCTGGGCCTTGTATGAAACTTTGCTCTTTATTCTTGGATCTGTAAGCTTGAGGTAAAGAATCATCAATTTATTGACCAGAATAGGCAATAAAAGTAACCTAACTCACCTCTCCCCTGTCCTTATTGTACCTGTGGCAGAGAGGTGGAGGAGCTTTCCCATGGTCATTAAGCCAGCTGGGAGTAAAGTATTCTGACTGATCTTTCCCTGCCCCGTGTTGAACCTGTGGTTATCATGGTGTGCATGCTTGTAGGACAAGTGTGCCACAACTGCCAGTTTGCCCTAAGATCCACTTTCTGCTCCGTATTGTGATCTTCTCTGAATGACAAGGAAGTTCACTTCTCTTTATCTTCTGGTCGCCACCTAGGTCAGGCCAGTGGGAAGCACTGGTGGAAGATTTGAGAACAGGAATGGGTGAGAAGGCATTTCTCCTCTGCCTGCCTCCCTTGTAGCTCCCACTGGACACTTCCCCTGTAACTGGCTTCTGCCAGATGACCCTGCTGCTGTGAGCCAGTTAATCCTGGCTCCTTCAGTCTGAGGGATCGAAGCTACTTTCTGCTGTGACTAGTCTCTGGTTTGCCTCACTATTCCTGATTGGTTTGTCAGTTCTATTTATTCCTCTCCCTCCCCCTCCTCTTTCTCTTCCCCTCCCTCCCCTTCCCCCTCCCCCTCCTATTCTCCCTCCTCCTCTTCTTCTTCCCTCTCCTCTCCCTCCTCCCCCTCCTCCTCCTACTATCCCTCCTCCTCCTCCCCTTCTCCTCCTCCACCTCCTTTCTTTTTCCTTCTTTCTTCTTTTTGTACTAGAAATTGAACTCAGGGGCAGTCTACCTCTAAGCTACACCCCCAGCCCCCCCCCTTTTAATTTTTAAACAAGGTCTCACTAAGTTGTGGAGGCTAGCCTCGAACCTGTGATCTTCCTGTCTCAGCCTCCCAAGTACTAGGATTACAGGCATGCACCACCACCCCTGGCTGTAGTTCTTCTATGTTTCTATAACCACTTTCCTATATTATGTTACCTCTATTTATTAAGGCCTAGTCTGGTTTCTCTTCTCCTTACTGGACCCTGACTGATAGTGTAGGGCCATCATTTTGTGGGTTGTTACATATTGTAGGAATAAATAAATGTTTGATCATAATGATGTTAATGAAAAGAAAAACAAGTTTATCTAAAAGTAGTTATCTTTGTTTTTTTATGCTATAAGTCAAACTGGTTAAAATGACATCATATATGTCCAAACTCCTGAAAATCAAAAAGTGGAAATATTTTCCTAGGGTATTTTTTTAAGGAGTCAGTCTTGTGCCTTCTGCTCTGTGGTGTCAAAAGAATGGGTTCTTTTGATATTGTAGATCTTTTCCATCTCTATCAACCATGACTTAAATATGGGAGGGATCTTTCTTGGTTTGGGTGGGTTTATATTTTTTAATTGTAGCAGAACAGGTTCTGGTGTCAGGCCATTGGTTTTGTCCACTTGTTTAGGTAAGGACTCTTACACTTGGCCTTCCCATCACAACCCTGGTTGTTGTGACCTACATTCTTGTCTGTATGCCAACCCCTGTTCTTGGCCTTCACACAAAGATTCCCACAAGGGTTCCATTTGAGAAGGTGGTTTCCAAGATTGGGAGTATCTGCCCGCCAGCACTGGATTTGAGACCACCAGCTTGTTTTTCCAAGCATTAATATCTCAGTGATCTCCAAACATATTTTCTTTTCCAGAATACCTTCCAAAAAGTATATAAGAATGTCTCTGAAACGTTTTTCTTTTGAAGGGATAAGGGCCTAAGGAGAGGGGGCAAAGGCAATGTAAATTATAAATGTAAATTATAATTTGGCAGACTAGTATTTAAAACTTTATCCAAAATATTTTTCCCCTTTAAAAAACAAACAAACAAAAAAAACCTCTTTACATATTTAAGTAATTCATTTGGGAAAAATAACCACTCAACTATTCATATAGCCAGCCCGTTGGCAGTTTCATTTCAATATTCTGTGAAACCAGTTGACTACAAAGCCTCAAATGTTTTCACTTTGAAAGCTCATCTTTACCACCATGGTAGTGAGAATAGTGACAACTCATTTTAAAGATTCTCCCCTTTTGTGTCTTTGTCTTTCTTCCACAGGCCATGTGTTTATACTATGGGTTCGCCCATAAACAACAGGGCCCTTTTTCCATGCCAGGAGCCCCCCGTTGCCATGTCAACATGGCAGGCTACAGTTCGAGCAGCTGCATCTTTTGTTGTTTTAATGAGTGGGGAAAATTCCGCCAAGCCAACACAGCTTCAGGAAGGTACTGTACATGTGTTCTTTGCTTATTTATGTATTGCGCACATGCTGGACCCAGGATCCCAATAAGCAGTGTTTTTCTAAACTTTAAAGAGCTGCTTTATTAGTTGGGTTGGAAATGAACATACTATAAAATGTCCTGCCAGAGAAAACAAGCAGGGATGGGGAGAGGCACTTGGGAGTCTGGGCATGGGATTTGGGCTCTTCACACCATGGTTATCATTTCATAGATTATTTCAGCAGTCAATTTCACCTGGTGGTTTATGGGCCATGAGTGGGTGGTCTTGGTTGGAGACTTTGTGAGCAGTCAAGTGTGTCATGGAAACACCAGTATGGTTGGGTTATCTGTGGTTTGGACATGGTATCTGTACATGGTTATTCATTGCATTGAGATCCAGTGCTCCTGTTGGCAGGCCCACTGGGGTTGTCCTGGTAAGAGCTGATACTCTGCATACTATTTGCCGACAAGAAGTTCTGAACCAAAGGTGTTTTATAAATGTGGAAGGCAAGTGCTAATGCATCATCCAGGTTTTATCTGTGATTTACTTGCTTGAACAATTACTTTTTTTTTTTTTTTTTTGTGGTACTGAGGATTGAACCCAGGAGCATTCTACCACTGAGCTACAACCCCAGCCCTATTATCCCACTCCAGTATTTATAATATATGTTTAGTAAGAATTACTCAAAATTGTCAGCATAGCATATAACAGTGTTTATTCTTCCTTTTTCTCTCTTGGTGTATGTTGAACATTTTTCAGGTTATGAAGTTTTTTTTTTTTTTTTTTTTTTGGTACTGGGGGTTGAACCCAGGGGCATTCTACCTCCAAGCTATACCCCTAGTCCTATTATTATTATTTTTTTTTTTGTGGTACTGAGGATTGAACCCAGGGGCATTCTACCTCCGAGCTATACCCCAGTCCTATTTTTTATTCTTTATTTTGAAACATGGTCTCACTAAGTTGCAGAGTACCTCACTAAGTAGCTGAGGCTGATGAAGTATTTTTAAAATACAATTTTAATGTTGGCACAATATTTTGTTGTATGAATATATTAGAATTTGTTTAATACTCCCATATTGTTAGATATTTTGAGTGTTTCCAGGTTTTTTTTTTTTTTCCTATTACAAAGTTCCTGAGGAGACATTTTGTACAAAATAGAAATTACTGAGTCTAAAGTTTAACCATGTTAAAGGCTATTGGCACATATCCCATATTGTTTTTTAGAAAGGTTGTGCCCGTCCACACACCCATCAGTAATTATGAGGGTCTATGTTTCCTGCAGCTTTTCTTATCAGATAGACAAGAGAGTCTCTCTTTAATTTGGATTACTTTGGTTATCAGTGAATTTCATGTGCTCTTAGATGTTTCTTAACCATTTTCATTCCTCTGTTCATTTCTTTTGCTTATTTTTATACTGAGGACATAGTGAGGTTTTCAAAAAGTTTGTCATGTTTTTAAATGTGATTGGCTCTTTGGAAAATTGAAGATTATGCCCTGTAATTTTAGAAAATGTTTCGAATCTATAGGCAGTTGACATTTTTATGAAATAAAATTTATCATATTTCTCTTGGTGAGTCTTTCTTTGTTCTAAGATTCACCCATTTTGTTCTCATGTTTTTATATTTTAATTTAACTCTTTATTCTTTGTATTTTAATCTCAGCAAAGTTTGAAATGAGGAATAAATATTATTTTTTCCAAATAGAAAACTAATTGCTCCAAGATCACTTACTTTATTTCTTCTGATTTGTGAAATCTTCTTTATCATAAGCTAGATTTACATATGCACTAAAGTCTTCAATGACTATTTACCTGGCTCTTAAAGTAAAATCAAACAAAGCAGGTAATACATTTAAACTTTTTATTTTTAAAAATAGATAGCATTTACATGGTTCACTTACAAATGAATAAAGAACAAAATATTTGCAATAAAGACTCCTTCTTCTGCCAGGCGTGGTGACGTGTGCTTATAATCCCAGCATTTGGGAGGCTGAGCCCAGAGGATCCGGGTTTGCTGCCAGCCTCAGCTATCTAGTGAGGCACTCCGCAACTTAGTGAGACTCTGTTTCAAAATAAAGAATAAAAAATAGGGTTGGGGGTATAGTTCAGAGGTAGAATGCCCCTGAGTTCAATCCCCAGTACCAAAAGAAAAAAAAAAGACTCTTTCTATTTTCAGAGTTCCTAGTAACCCTCTCTCTAAGGGAACTAAGGTTATTAATTTCATTTGTGTAATTTTTTCTTTTGTTGCATAAATTGTGGCACGTGGTACACATTTTTGCATTGTACAAAATAAGAAAGAAAGGAAGAAAAAAATTTCACATGAAAGCATAAAGAGCTTCTTCATTATTTTTATGATTATAGTGTTCCATAAATGGATTTTTCACAACTGAGTTAACTAATAGCTCTGGACTCTACTCTAATATAAAATAAGGAATTTAACAGCCTTTACTTCCATTGTTTTTCCTCACCTATATTCCCCAGTTTTATTTAATAAGATCTGGGATTTAGACTCATATTATCTTTATATTTTGTTTTTATGTTATATTTTCTTTACAGGCAATTACTATTATTGTTAAAGTAATGTTGACTAAAACTCTAAAATTGTTTACTATTATTTTTATCCAGTTCCAAATCACATTTTTATTAAGTATTTAGACTTTCTTCATTCTTGAACTGTTAAGTTTGAATTGTGTCTCAGTTGGCTTGGAAAAGGCTTCAATTTTTTTTCCCTAGAAGATTGATTTATGGTTTATTTTCTGAGCCCCTTCTCATATCTAGATTGACTTTTGGTCATACTCACTTAATAACAATTTTTAACTAGATGTAAACTTCTTAAACCACTTCTTCTCCCTCTTTAATGAGTATATGTGTTATGACTACCATCCCTTATTTAGTATTTCTTGAAGAGAAATTGGTGTGAAATTATTTTATTCTTTGAAAGTAATCTGAGTTTATTGCCTGGATGCTCACAGAATTTTTTTTTTCCCCTCCGGTACTGGTGATTGAACTCAGGGGCATTCTACCTCCGAGCTATACCCCCAGCCCTATTTTTTACTCTTTATTTTGAAATAGGGTCTCACTAAGTTGTGGAGTGCCTCACTAAGTGGCTGAGGCTGGCCGCGAACCCAGAATCTCCAGTCTCAGCCTCCCAAATGCTGGGATTACGAGCGTGCACCACCATGCCTGACTTGCTCACAGAATTTTTAAAGATTTATTTAACTCAGAACTTTAGTACAAATCTAGATGTGGTGTCTCTCTTTTTAACCAATTTTACCAGAGTAAAATTTACATATAATAAATGCACACATTTAAAAGTATTGCTCAGTGATATATATCTGTGTGATTGCCACCCTATGATTATATAGAACACTTCTGTCGCCCCTTGTGCCTGTGCTTTCATTCCTCACCTGCCATAGGCCCCACTGATCTGGTTTCTATCTCACAGGTTAGTGTCTCTTTGAAATTCATATCAGTGGGTGACTCCATGTGTACTCTTTATGTTTGGTTTCTTTTACTGGGCACAATGTTTGTGAGATTTATCTATATTATTGTGGGAGTCAGTAGCTTATTCTTTTTTTAATTGATGAATTAGTGATATGAATTGCTATTGATATTAATTGATGAATTAGTATGAATAAACCACCATTTATTCACTTGCCTGTTGGTAGACCTATTGGATTGTTTCCACCATTTCTTTCTTTTTTTCACTACTAAGGATTAAACCCAGGGGCATTCTACCTCCGAGCTACACCCCCAGCCCTATTTTTTATTCTTTATTTTGAAACAGGGTTTCACTGAGTAGTAGAGGGCCTCACTAAGTAGCTGAGGCTGGCCGCCAACCTGAATCCTCCAGTCTCAGCCTCCCAAGTACTGTGGTTATAAGTGTGCACCACCACGCCTGGCTTGTTTCCACCATTTCGAAAAATATGCTGTGAACATTCATGCATTAAGACTTTTTGTGGACACGGTTTTCATTTCTCTTGGATAAATATCCAAGAATGGGATTGCTAGATAATCTGATAAGTACATGTTTAAGTTTCTAAATTTAAGCTTTTGGTTTGATATCTGTTGGGCCATATCCAACGTGGTTGTACCCTTTTATATTTCTACCAGCAGTGTATGAGAAGAGTTCTGGTTGTTGCTCATCTTTGCAAACACAGGATATTGTCAGTCCTTTGCATTTTAGTCCCTGAGTGTGAAATGCCATTTTGTAGTTTTAATTTGCATTTCTCTGGTGACTAATGATGTGGAACACTTTTCATGTACTTATTGCACATTCTTATATTTTTCATTGAAAAGTATTTCTTCAATTATTTGCCATTTTTTTAATGTTTTTTTTTAAGTGGATGTTTGGTTGTGTAGGTTATAAGAATATATAGTTGGGCCCAGTGGCACACACTTGTAATACCAGTACTTGGGAGGCTGATACAGGAGCATCACATGTTCAAGGCTAGCATGTGTGATAACCTAGCAAGATCCTGATCCAAAATATAATAAGGCTGGGGGTGTGGTTCGGAGGTAGAATGCCTCTGGGTTTAATCCCCAGTATCATCCACCAAAAGAAGAGGGTGGGATATAATTCAGAGGTAGAACACCCCTGGGTTCAATCGCTAGTACCACAAGAAAGAAAGGAGGAAGGGAGAAAAGGAAGGAGGAAAGGATGGAGGGAGGAGAGAGAGAAAGAAAGAAGAGAGGGAGGGAAGAAAGAACAATGGAAGAGAAAGAAAACTTTATATAATACTCTTTATACAAGTGGTTTTTTTTTCAGAAATATATATTACAAATATATATTTCCAATCTGTGTGACTTGCTTTTTCACTTATTATTTACATTCTATACCACTAATTTTCTGCAATGGTGTGTTTGTTCTTTATTAATTCCAGAGATTTAAATTATGCTATTATAACATTTCGATTCTTCATTTAAAAAATCTACTTGTTGGCTTTTCTTTCTTTTTTTGGTACTGGGGATTGAACCCAAGGTTCAAGATTAAACTTCTGAGCTACACCCCCATTCCTAATTTGTTTTATTTATTTATTTTGAAATAGGGTCTTGCTTAGTTATAGAGGCTGGCCTTGAACTTGTGATCATCCTGTCTCAGCCTCTCAAGTCCTGGGATTTCAGACATGTGGCACTGCGCTCTGCTCTTTGTTGTCTTTTGATCCAATCTGTTATTACTTATGTTTCAGCCTGTTATCTTCTCATGACTTTTTACTATTATTTAATGGAAGTTATATCTTCTTGAATCATAATTACAGTGCCAGTTTCCTAAATTGGTTTTGGCTTCTGCAGTACATTGATTTCTAGGGTGTTCTTCCTTTGAGTACTCACAGTGATGTCTTCTTTTACTTTTATTCTGAAGTATTTTTCTACAGTGTTTGTGGTTTTCCTTTCTCCTGTGCACCAACAGTCAGGAGAGAGTGTGTTGATTTCCCTGAGCTCCCTTCACTGTCCCTGTGTGTGCTGAAACCCTTTCCTGGTTCAACAGATGTAGAGTTAGTGGATACACACAGCTGCTTTATCCAGGCCCTGTATCATTGGCAATTTTCTGGTTTGGTCCTGCTGAAGTACATGGCATCGTTCTCTGTGGTTCCCTGACATGCTGGACTGAGTGTGTGGAACACTGAGGTGAGCCGAAGGCACTGACTCCTTGGGCTCGTCCAGCCCACTGCAGCACCTTTTAAGATCTATACCCCAAGATGCAGTGTGACCCCCAGCCCTCCTCCTATGCCCACATGCTTTCTCACTCATAGCTTGGCCCTGCAGTTCACATGTAAGGCCTTGTGTTTGGCAGTGTTTCTCAAACATGAGCATGATTTTTCTTTTGAGAGAAAAAGAGAACCAAAAACTTGTGATTCATTGTAAATATTTAATTTGTTGACTTAAATTATTGATAGTAGAATGATATCTTTGAAACTATTTAGGTATAACTTCTGTATGCTCATAACTCTTGCATTCCTATGAAACCAAAATAAAATTTTAAATTAAACAGATAAAACTACTCAATCAGCCAGGCATGGCGGTGGTGTACGCTTGTAATCCCAGTACTTGGGAGGCTGAGACCGGAGGATTGGGGTTCTCGGCCAGCCTCAGCTACTTAGTGAGGCTCTCCGCAACTTAGTGAGACCCTGTTTCAAAATAAAGAATAAAAAATAGGACTAGGGGTGTAGCTCGGAGGTAGAATTCCTCTGGGTTCAATCCCCAGTGCCACACACACACACACACACACACACACACAAAACAAAACAACCCCTACTGAATCAATAAAATTCAAATTAGCAACTTAAACTTGAATAATAATAACATTTTGCTGAAATGAAATTGCCCCTCACAGTATGAATGTGGTGCTGATGGCTCCATGTAGTTCTTTTTTTTTTTTTTTTTTTTTAGGTTGAACACCTGTCTTGCCTTGAGCTCTGGATGATCCACTCTTCCATTGCTTTTCTTCTGTCTGCTGTAAAACTTTTGTGTCTGCAGCATGCTGTGATGTCACTTGGCCTTCACTTGGGCAAAGCATTATCCATATGTTATTTTCCCACTATCTTCCAGGAATTACAGCAGTCCACACATCCCTGTGCAAACTCATTTATGTCTGGATGTGTTCAGGAGTCAGATAACTATAGTCCACTGTCCACAGCCCATGAGCCTCATACTACTTGTATGAGGTACAAGTAGTATAAACATAAGCAAATCCCAATTAACACCTACTTTAGTCTATCTCTGCTCTTAACTGGCAATTCTTGGGGAGGGGGGTGATATCCGTAGATAAGATATATTCCTGGAAGTACCTGTTTTTTAAATAAAGTTTTATTGGGTTCATGGCCATCATGTAGGGCTGTTTCCATGCTACAACAGCACAGTTGAGTATTTGCACAAAAGGCTCATAGGGTCTACAGTATTTGCTACCTGGTCCTGTATAGAAAAAAGTTTTCTGATCTCTGATTGCTACTATATTTGTTTGGCAGTAGCTGTGGATCTATCTATTTGAATATTATCATAAAAAGTTAAAATAAGAATTAACTTTAAAATTTTTATGGAAAACTTTCATACTTCCAGGAATATATCTTATCTATGGATATCACCCCCCTCCCCAAGAATTGCCAGTTAAGAGCAGAGATAGACTAAAGTAGGTGTTAATTGGGATTTGCTTATGTTTATACTACTTGTACCTCATATGATATCACAGAACAAATTCTTTCAATTCAAACTGAGGGAGCTAAACAAGGAGAAAGAACTCTGTACATAGCCCTGCAATTTCTCCTCCAGCCTACAGCTGAGGTTTATCAGAGAACAACCAGGAAATAGTACTAGTAAAGCTCTATGCCAGAACCAAAAGTGGCTCTTCTGAGGATGGAATCATGTCTATTAATGTATCTGCATTCCCCAGAGGAAAAGGGCATGTGGATATAAGATGATATTGTTTCCTTTCCAAGTCATGTTTTCTAGATTGGTAGATTGGTCTCATAGGACTTCTACTCTGTGGTGCAGAATACCCTTTAAAGCAATGAGCTGCCTTTGAAAACATGAGTAGCAAAACCTGGACCAGCAAGTCAGTTTCCATCACAGTGACACATTGGCAGCCTAATTAGCACATTTACTGGGCACCAGCTGATTTCCCAAAAAAAGCAAAAGCACCTGGGAGCAGATAACAGTGACAGAAATGACAGCAACCCTTGAGCAGGGAACAGAAATCAGAAAACAGACACCCAAGTCTTTGCTCCATGAGGGAAATAGTTTCTTCTAACAGTTTTTAAAAAGAAGACTAATGGTTTGGGCTGTAGGGTAATGACCATCCTAAGAATTTTATTTTATTTTATTTTTCGGTACTGGGAATTAAACTCAGGGGCATTCTATCTCCGAGCTATACCCCCAGCCCTATTTTTTATTCTTTATTTTGAAACAGGGTCTCCCTAAGTTGCGGAGTGCCTCACTAGGTAGCTGAGGCTGGCCACGAACTTGGATCTTCCGGTCTCAGCCTCCCAAATGCTGGGATTAGGAGCACCATGCTCGGCTCTAAGAATTTTATTAGCTGAGTAGTCATTATTATTTTTTCAAGAAGGCTAAGTCAAACATAGATTTAGAATAACTTGTTTCACTTATTATTATTCATCTTCCTCAGCATGCAGCCATTTGGGCAGAAATGTTATCCTGTCAGTTATTGTCAGCCTGCATTTCCTGCCCAAATGTAGCCAAACTATGGAGCACAAAGATGCAGTACTCAGTACAAGGCTTTGTATGCCTGAGTGCCCACGATTTGTTTGTTGAGTGCTTGTGGTCTGTACAGTCAGGCAAAAGTAATATCTTCATGGAAGAAACATTTAAAACCACTACTGATAGTGACAAAAGTGATTTCAGGGTCATTTCTTTTCATTATGCTGCTGATTTGAGTTTATATATTCTCTCCAGCCTCAATAAACTTTAAAAGGAAAAAATAGCTCAGTACAATATTATTTTCCTCTGGTAATTTTTTTGTTTAGTTGTTTTATTTTTATAGAGTTGTTTTATTTATATTTATATATATATATTTATATATATATTTTTCCTGCTTCTGTGTTTCATGGCAAGCCTGAAGATGAAAAAGACTGTGTAAACTCCTCCCAAATGAAGGAGAAAAAGCATATGAACACATGAAAGATGTTAAAACTACATGTGCTCTTGCATAGGATTTTATTTTATTTTTCTTTGCAAAAGTAAGAATGCAGACATTACTTCATTCTGGGCAAATTGCTGCTCCCTGGTCTGCCCAATAGACCAGCTCTCTGATATTCTCTTTCTTTTGACTATGGGAAATTCCAGGAAAAAGCCAACCTTTCAGGGTCCAGACCCTCCTGTGTGTAATTGAAAGCCAACTTTTCTTCCTTCTTCATGGCTCAAAATGAGCAATATTATTTAGACTCCTCCCACAATATGCAACCAGGAATTACATACAAGGAAATGGTAAATTAAAAGGCATTTAGGAATGGTTATGATTAAGTGTTTCCTCCACAAAGAACGCGCAAAGTAGAGAAAGCTCCTTGTTTTGAGAACTGGAAACTTTCTTCTGGGATAGCGCATACATTCATGTGTTTCCAAGGGGTAGGAGTAGAGAGTAAATGTATTTCTCTTTTCCCATTACAAAGCTGCTGGCATGCTAGGACTGTTCTACTGTAATATTGCTCATAAGGTCTCACACAATGCTCTTGTTCCTTTAAGTCTTTTGTCAGTTAATTGTTTTGTTTTGTGATTTGTTATTGACTAGCTCTTGCTTGCCCTCCCAGCACTTCACATATACTGTATGTAGGAGTCATCATGATTTCTTTTGGATCACGATGTTTCCAGCAGGAAACATGCCAGAACATACTAGTTCTTACTGCTACCGACTTTTGTCTCTCACTCTCCTATGAGTCCCAAAGTTTACCCATGACCATCTGGAACAGTACAGTTTGGTATCCAGTCCACCGATTTATTTTGTACTGAAGTTTAAGGTGATCTAATCATCTGCATCATAGATCAGAATGTCCAGGGAGACTTAGATTAACAAGCCTGGGGCATTGAATGATTTTAGGGATGCCACTAACTAACAAGGAAAGCCTCTTGACCTGTAGTAGTGCTTGTGTTCTCAGTTCAGTAGGTGGCGCTCTTTCACCTAGTTCACAAGATGATCTTGAAGGTCATTCTCTTCTGGGTCTTCTGTGCCTGAGGCCCTGCCATGTTGCTGAGAAGGAAACCCGAAGCCTTGCTGGTGGCACAGTGTTTGTGAATCTGTGGCCTGACCTGGCACAGTGCCCTGGCTAGGCAGTGCTGGTGCTTACCGGCCCAGGGCATCTTACTGTCTCCTTTGTTCTGATGCCAGTTACAACCTTTGAGCAAGAGCAGAGAACTAACGAAAGACAGTCATGCCATGGATATTCAAGAGGGTGGCACTTAGTTCATAAAACCAGGATGTATAGACTCGGACTCGATATCTGAAAAGTTGTGACAGAAGGGAAGCTGGGGTTTGCTGAAAGACATAAGCACTTGGAGAAGGGGGCCAACAGGGGAAGAACAGGCAAAATGGGGAGCTTTCTTTCCTTTTTAAGTATATTGTGTATGTATACTATATATTTTAAAACTATATAATATATACATTGTATATGGCATATCTGTTTATACTTACATATATATATATATGTATATTCCTATACATATTGGTGCACAGTTATTCCCAAATAATCTTAACATATGGAATAGTTTGGGCAGGAAGCTCTGAAAGTAAAACTTGTGGCTAGAGAAACACTCTTGAGGTAGGAAATAAGCACGCACTATGTTAGAATTGAGGAAAGAAATCTGATATGTTATATAAAGGCATGCATCAATTTAATGTTTCCAAATTCTTCCTGAGGTTTGTATAACCTGTAGTGGAAAGGTTTAAAAGGAACATGGATGCCTTTAATAGGAGGAATTTAAGTGCCTATTTTAATCTTCAGTTAAAATAATAACTTTTTAAATTCAAGTTCTGTGAGTTGCTTAGCTTTGCAAAGGTTAAGACCCTGTCTTGCCTCTGTAGAAGCAGGGTAGGATATGTGTGTGATGTAGGCGTGCCTTTGAATTCTGTCGAATCATTTATCTAAGTATAAACCATTGACTTTCCATATACCATATTTAGTCTACTGTTACTAATAGACATGAGTGATGGGTAAAGTCAGTATAGTATTTTGATTTTTCTTAATTTTTTCCTTTTATAAAAATGATTTTCTCAAATGATTAGCAAAGTTTTCCATGAGTTTAGGATACAAAGTTTTTTTCTTACCCAATGAGCTGACTGATCTTTTTGTGTTCCTCTCCCCCTTTCATTGATAATGACTCTTCCTCCTTTGGGAGATAGAATCTTCAAAACTATTCAGAAGACAGTTTTTAGAGTAGCGAATGAAAACAAATCGTTTTAGTACTCTCTAGTTATGATACTTATTTTCAAAACTAAATTTAATTAATTAATTAATTAATTAATTCATTCATTCATTCATTCATTCTTGTGGTACTGGAGTTGGAACCCAAAGCCTTGTGTATGGTAGGCAAGTGCTGTACCACTAAGATACACCCCCAGCTAAAACTAAATTGACCCATTTTAAACCCTGTTATACTTGTAAGATAGTTATCTTTAAGGAAAAATTTAGTCCTGTTCTGATATGTATTTGGATCTTGTAGCAGCTGCTATTGTGATAAGAAGAATATCTCATATGACACATCTTTTACTAGTGAGATGCCTGAAGTGTGAGTTTCTCCCTCTAAATACATTCCAGTTTGAGAAAATGGTTAAGGCGTATTGAGAAATTCTGACCTTCTTCTGAGGAGGTCAGAAGTCAAGCTTAACAGAATCTGTGCAGAAGGGAGGGTGAGCTGGTGGTTGCTCAAGCCTGCACAGTTGGGGAGTGCCATGGCCTCTGGGCTCCTTCTAGCTACCCCGCACTCTGTTAGCCTTTCCAGTAAATCCAAACCTGGCTGTGAAGTCATCGAGGAATGTGATGGGCTTCTGGCTTTTGAAGGGGAAAAACTCTTGGGTAACTCAAGTACAACATTTTTTCTTTGTTTTTCAGCTGGTGTAGCCAGGGAGTCTAGTGCAAGTGGGTTGAATCAAAAAAGGAAAATGAAGGCATTCACTGTCTTTCATTGAGGATGGCTCATTTAAAGTAAACACCATTTAAATAGTCTCCAAATGGCCCATTCTATATGAAGTCACACAGGATGCCCCCTTTGGGCTGTCATTCTCCTTTAAATGGATTGCTTTGTGAGCACTGTGTTTAAATGGCATTCAATCTTAAACCCATATGTGGGCCTCATCAGGTCATGGGTGTTGGTGCACATGTGGCAGCCATACCTTCAAACATCCCTCTCCTCTGCCTTCAGAATGTCAGTCTGAGTAGCAGGGAGGGGCAGCTCTAAAGATGAGAGCTTGCAGATGATGACAAAGATGACAGTGATGAAGAGGCCAAATACATTGTACCAGGTACTGTGCCTAATGACTTCTGTGTGTATCATCTAATTTAATCCTCACATAATCCTCCTCTGCAGATACTATGATTATTCTCCTGTTACACATTAGGAAAGTGATGCATACAGAGATTAAGTGATGTTCCCAAACTGGTAGTTGTGGAGCAGGGGTTGAACCCAAGGCATCTAGAGCTAGAACTTGGCCCACAAACATACTCAACAGAAATAGACTTTCATTAGTTCTCTTTGCAAGGTAAGCTTATTGCAAACCTTAGATAACTCAGAACTGATTTCTCTTTATCTTTAGAATGCATGCTCTACTTTGTAGGGCAGTATTTCTGTCTTGGTATTTGCATTTTCTGCAAATTGACTTGAAGATGAGGTACATATTCCCTGTGGCAATGGACAGTCTTCATGCAAGATTCAGCCAAGTGGAATGAATGATTCATGGACAATTCAAAGGAGACTTTCTTACCAAATGAGAATACTGGAAATGTCTTCACGGTAATGAACTAATAAAAACTCCCCTCATGGTACTGGGCGTGCTCCCTGACCTCTGCATCAGCTCTGGCATTCACCTAGGATTGGGGCAAGAAGCTCAGGGCTATGGGTCAGCCAGGGCCCTCGGGAATTGAGTTCCTGGCTGACTTCCAATAGCCCAGAGGGCAATTGATTTGCCCCTCTTTGTCACTTAGTAGCCAAGAAGATGTTTTTGTTTTAAAAGCTTGAAGTATAAAACAGTTTATTCCAAATGAGCTCCACTAAGTAGAGGGACTTTAAGAATCCAAGAACATTTAAGGCGTTGACTTTTCTCAATCATGTATCCATTCCTTTTTCTTACCATATCCTTTTGTGGCTTCTAGTGCCCTCCCCATGTCGCTTTGAGAACACAGACATTATTCTGGTAAAGGTGCTGGGATGTAATGTGATTGGGCATGGTGTGGATTCTTGGTGACCTTGTGCAGGGATCTAACAAATGCCACTTATGCCACTAGCACTGTTTTCTCATGGAAGTAGTTTCAGTTCCTGCTCTTTCCACAAGTCTCATCTTGCCCCCATGAATTAGATAGGTGGTACCAAGAACCAGACTTGTGGCAAAAGATCAGGTAAAAAACTCAATATAGAAATGTGGAGGGAAAACCTATCGTTCATAGGATTTCCTAACAGGATAGTACCTATTCCTTATCTGTCAATTGCCTCTTTCTTCTGAGTAATATTATCACTTGTGTGTGTGTGTGTGTTACTGAGGATTGAGCACAGGGGCATTCTACCCCTGACCTACAACCTTCAGACCAATTTTATTTTGAAACAAGGTCTCACTAAGTTGCTGAGGTTGGCCTCAAACATGTGACCCTCCTATCTCAACCTCCCAGTTACTGGGATTACAGGCGTGTGCCACCATGCCCAGATATATTTTATCACTTTGCTCTCAGGAGCAAAAATCTTGTTCTTTTTCTGTTAATATTACCTTTTAATTTGATTGGTTTTATTTTCAATTATTTTACATTAAAAATGCAATACTTAAAGAATTGAACAATTCTGTTGCGTTTATTGTACAACTCTCCCACATAGCAGTCCTCTCATCCCCTCTACTTCCTCTGCTTCAGAAGCAACCCTGTTTTATCTCTCCTGGCTGATTATTTGATGTCTGCCTTCAGGGTGTTCAATAAGATGTGGCTTGTGCAGGGTTGATCTTCCCACTATGGCAGATGAGAATTTATCTCTCTTCTCTCCACCCTGTCGTACACATGTCCACCTCTACAAATCTTGTCTTCCCAATGTAATTCATATCATGATGTTAATTACATCAGTAGTCTTCATTTATATTATAGTTAGTTCATCATTAAGAGCCTAGCAAAACTATTATTAGATTATTATTTGTGTACATATTAGTTCTTGGAGTTAATTAGTATTGTTCCCCCCCCCCCATTTTCTTGGTTTTCTTTGCATTTATCAACCCTAGACTCTTTGAAAGTTGTTTAAATCTCCTTTCAAGATGCTCAAATATATCAAGTTTTCTCTCAGTTTCATCTTCCTGAAGCATACTTCCATGGTTCCTTAACCTGCCCCATGGGCACAGGTTGCCTTTCTACCGGCTGAACAGTTCCATTGGTCTGCAGGTTTCCTTTGTTTTTCTCCTGCATTAGTTCATCTGTCTTTTTTATTGGCGTGTTCATAATGCTTCTTTTTGAAGCATACTTTACGTAGTCTAGTAACTTCCAGAGGATATGGTGCGTAGGAGGTGAATTATTTTGACTCTGCATGTCTGAAAATGTCCTTATTGTGTGTAAGGTTTTTTCTTTCTTTCTGGAAGCTTCTTGTATGATCTTGTCTTCATTCCCAAGCTTTTAAACTTCATAATGATATATCTTGATATGCATCGGTTTCATCCAGAGTCTTGGGTATTTTGTGTCCTTTCAGTCTGGAAACCCATGTTCCCTTCAGTTTGGGGCAGTTTTCTTGAATTTTTTAACTCATGGTTTTATTCCTTCTATTTTTTTCTATCATCTTTTTCTGGAACTTCTATTACTTGGATGATGGCCCTTCTGAACTGCGTTTTCATTCTCCCTCATCTTTTTGCCTGCCTGCCTTCTTTCCTTCCTTTTTTAATTTATTTTTATTCTTTTTACTGTTTTTTTTCTTCTTGTTGTTGTTTTGTTTTGCTTTGGTACTGGGAATTGAACCTAGGGTCATTTCTACCACTGAGCTACACCCCAGCACTTTTTATTTTATTTTGAATGAGTCTTACTAGGTTTTCACATGCTAGTCTTGAACCTGCGATCCTCCTGTCTCAGCCTCCCAAGTCCTTTCTCTGTTCTTTAATGGAGTTTTGGAAAGAAACATAGATAGGTTCATATATTCAAGCTTCCTTTTTTTTTTTTTTTAAACCTGGAAGTTCTTATCATTGCTGCTTACTTTCTGGACCTCCAAGGTCTGAATTTTTTAAAAGCAAAATCTTTTGATTCACAAAACCACTCCAAGATGCACTTTAGAAAAAGAATAACTGGCCAGAACTGGCAGATTAAGAAAATTCAGTTATTTGGATTATTCTTTTCAACCAAGGTCCTTCAAAAGATTTAGGTCTTCACCTACACCCCCTTCTGTCTTCTTCCATCTCTCTTTTCCTTCCCATTTACTTGCTCTGGTCCTCATGTTTTGTCCAGTTCATGATGAAGCACTTCGTGGAGTAGTCAGGAGAAGCATCCAGGTACAGAGGATGAACTCCATGAGGTTATTATGAGATGGTGGAAAGTGAGGGAGGTGGGTGTGGTGTAGCCTGCAGTGCCAGACCATGTCACACTTTTTTTTCAAGACTTCCATGGCAGGCCCTTTTCTAACTGGATTGAGATCAAGGAAGTGATTCTTTTTATGGCTGTGGTTTTCCTTCGAGCCCAGTAGAAGTGATGGACAGTACTGGATTGGCTTCAACATCACTGTACTTTGATTGTCTCTTTAAAAAGGAGCACACCTTCAACTTGTTAGTCAGCTACAAAAGAGTGACCTCAAAGGTGGCCACGCTGATGAGAGAATAGCTGTCACTGTCCCTGGGCTTCCAGCATTTCTGAGCATTCCCCTCCATGCTCCTCCTTCAAGTGCCTTCTCCAGTGACTTCCAGACTTGAATTTCACTAGAAATCATACTCGTCCTTTTCTGAGGTCTTTGTTTCCTATTTAAAAATTCATTGTTCATTAGAGGAGTTCCATGTGTATTTCTTTGAATCTAAGTTGGTAGAGTTCAAGAGGGTAATAAGTAAAGACCCGTCTTGAGTTCAGAATTAGTTAGACAAAGGATCCAAGCATATGGAGAGCACACTCTAAGCTTCATTATTGATTTTTAGTGCTAAAATACTTTAAAAAATGTTGTGGCAGGGCAGCTGGCCAATGTGGGCATGCCAATATTTTGATCCTGAGTTTGATATTGTATCTACTCACTCACCAAATTGGACACCACAGACCACTCCATGGGTATTTAACCCTGTAAAACTTAAAGCAAGAAAGAATAATAGCCTAGCTGGGCATGGTGGCTCACACTTGTAATCTCAGTACTTAGGAGGCTGAGACAAGAGGAACATAGGTTCAAAGCCAGTCTGGGCAATTTAGCGAGGCTCTCAGCAACCTAATGAGATCCAGTTTCCAGATAAAAGAATAAAATTGGGCTTGGGTGTAGCTTGGAGGTAGAATGCCCTTGGGTTCCATCCCTAGTACCATACACACACACACACATACACACACACACACACACACACACACGAAAAAAAAAAAAAAGAAGGAAATAATAATAGCTCTAATTGAAGTTCCTCCACATGGGAACACGAACTGTGGAAAAATGTGTTTTATAATATAGGGTGATACCTATTTTAAGACACACCATCAATTTATAGCAGATGCTTCAAAAAGTGCTATGCTAAATCAGATTGTATGGTACATTCAGATTTCAGAAGCATTAGAATTATTTTCCATCTTAGAAGTGAGGAAAGTGTAATGTTATAAGTTATCAATAATTTGTTCCTTTGATAGAAGCTCTCTCTAAGGTTTAGACTAAGTGGAGGGTATACCCTTACTGTTATCCCAGCCATGCAATAAGCAAGTCGAGGGTCCGTGGCTCCAGCAAATTCTCTGCATGACAAAGAGTGGGCAGCCAGCTAAGCAGATCAGAAGGGTAGGGGGACATTTGAGCTTCAAGAGTGTCAGGGTTGGGACTCAGATCCAGGAGCATCCCTTCCCTAGTTTCATATTTTCTACCGTGTATATTTTAGATTGATTTTAGAATTTAAACAAAATACGGCACCAAAACAATCATTTCTCATTCATTCAGAAAATGTCAATTATACTTTCATTTTTAATGCCAAATACTGTGCGAGGCAATAAGGATGAAAAAGACATTGTTCTTACTTTTGTGGGAGCACACAGCCTCTGCTCTTGTGTGTTTACAGCTTTGGGTGACCACCTCAGCCACCTCCTTGTATATTCAGCCTCACTGAAAGGCTTCAAACTGCCAGCTGGAAGGGCCCAAGCGTTCTGACTGCCTTGACACCTCATCACTCTGTTCTTCCCAAGACCTAGAGTCATGCTCTCAGTTGGCCTGATCTCCTCTAAGAGCAGGCTCGTACCCATTATCACACTTGCCTTCCAAGTGCCTCCAGAGAAGAAACAGAGTAAAGTTAGAGCATACACGGGCCTCACTCTGGTTGTTCTGTTTGTAGGGTATATGAGCTGGTGTTACTACATCACCATGCCGATGCCAGCTTCCACCTTCACAATTGCAGTAGGATGCTGGACAGAAATGAAGCTGGAGACATGTTCATTGGATGATCTGGTGACAGAGAGACCCTTTCCATCTTCTGAGGACAACTACAGGTTTGTGTTGGGAACTTGCTGAAAAACAAACTCTTGAGGGAGCAGTATGAAACATTCTTCCCAGCCCTGGGAATGTGAGTCATCCCTGCTGAGAAACTAAACCAAAATAGGATTAATCTGAGCAGGAAGAGGCCTACTGGGAAGGAAAGAGAGTCAAGAGGCAGAAATGTGGGCATGTTGTTTATGCAGAAGAAGAAAATAAGTAGATATGAAATCCTCTGTGAAGTCAGGTGAAATCAGACACTCAGATCTGACACTTTCCCTCTTCCTATGCCTTTAACTTTGATTTTTATTGCTTATCTGGTCAAAAGTATAACTTAATAAGAAGTTGCTCTTCTGCTGGATCACTGTGTAAGCCACTCTGCTGTTCTGGTCTCAGTGACTGCTATTGGTGGTACTTTGTAGGGAAAGCCTCCCTCAGTGAAGTTTATCAGCCTCTTTAGCAGCACAGTATCTAGGAAGCTATCATAAAACTATTAAGTTAAGGGAATCTTGCTGGGTCAGGGCCTTATTGAAGTGATTTTTTCTGTTTTGGAATGGGTGAGGGAAAAATCAATTTGAGGTTCTTAAAAATCAGTACAGGCTATTTAATGTTCTCTTGTAGCCTCCTCAGATGTTCACCCATTTTTAGCTTTGAAAGCCAGGGGTAGGAAGCTGGAGGGGCACACAGAAGGTTCACAGAAGTGTGCATCCACACCCAGCTCAATGGAGTCATTTTTCCTTCCTACAGAAAGCCACCAAGTCAGTACCTTCTGTGGTGAACATCCAGAGCAATGGTACACTTGGTTACTTCATCCTTGTAAACTAGCTAACACTGATCCTAATGCAGATCCCTGTGGTGTTGGCTTTATTTTGCTATGCTACTTTTACCTTACCTTAGTGACTTTAGGGGTTGATATCTTTAGGAAATAGAACCATATGCTCTGTCTTCTGATAGGCAATTTGCTCTTTTTGGCAAAAGGGAGTTAATTTCCACTTGGTCAGTAAATAATATGCTTATTTTAGACAGCCTTTCCTGAGCTATATGGAACATCCTTGCTTATTAGATTTTACTTCCATCCTCTGGAGGAAAGAAGAGAGTTGTGGACAGGAGTGACATGTGCTGTTTTCATGTGTGAGCATTTAATTGTGTGAGACCCTCCAGTGATCTCTCCTCTGCACTGGGGCCACAGCGAAGACTTAATTTTGCAACTGTGGGCTGCCTGGGTTCTGAGTGAAGAGGGCAGGTGTCCTGGAGAGTCACTTGGATTCACAGCGGAGTTGGTATAAGTAAAAAATAAACTTTCTCATGTGAAGCCACTGAAACACTGGGTTTATTTGTTATTGCAGCACATCCTATCCTGAATTGTTACAGAAGCCATTGGTATATCATAATCTAAATATTATTTCATTCATTCCTGAGGAAAGCCTGCAAGATAGATTGGCTTTATTATTCCCATTTGTAGATAAGAATATTGAGGGGCAGATAGTAACTTTTTTACCTGGATTCACAGCCAGGCCTAACCTCCTGCAGAGGAGTTAGACTCTTGCCTAGAGACTTTTAAAAACTACATAAGCTGGTCATGGCGATGTATACCTGTAATCCCAGTACTTGGGAGGTAGAAATAGGAGGATTGCAGGTTTGAGGTCAGCCTCGGCAACTCAGTGAGACCCTCAGCAATTAAGAAAGATCCTGTTTCAAAATAATAAGTAAAAAGGGCGGGGAATCTAGCTCAGAGGCAGAATTCTCCTGGGTTCCATTCCCATTACAAAAACAAACAACCATACTTAACATCTGTCTGGTTTCTGAATCACCTTCCCACTTGAGAAACACTGCCATGATTGAGCCACTGGTACTGACTGGATTGTGTGGTATTGGAACAGAAAACAGAACAAGATGCCATCCTTACTATTTGGATATGGCTTTTTGAGCAAAGCCACACTTTGGTATTTTGTGGAATGAATGGAGACTTCGTTCATAGATCCTTGATGTGTTGATTGGTAAGGAGATATGTGCCTTAGGAAGCCTTGGAGAGAGCAAAGAAAGAAATTTGTCATTGCACCCTTCTGGCCATGTTCCTGAGAAGCATGGGGTGGGGGGTGGGCAGCAGCCATTGCTGTGTGCTCTCTTTCCTGCTCAGCAGCAGCTGCAATGGCCTGTTGCTTGTCCTGTACCCAGCATTCTAAAAGAAGGACATGGCCAAAGCAAATGGGGTTCTGGGGAGAGATGAGGCCTAAAATTCCTATTGGGGTTTTGGGAAGGGGTAATACTGCTCCTCTCTTGTCCTCCTATGTTCACAACCCATTGAGGAATGGACAGAAGATCAAAGTAAAGGTATTGCTGTTGACAAAAGTTGGACTGAGGGAACGTTCCTCTGTATGGTCTAAATGGGTTTTCTAATACTCCATTTCCAAATTACACAAATTTTTCCATCTACTTACCAATCCAGCTAGACTGCTGCCGGCCTCCATAACAGAGATGCACAGCCCATGTAACACAGGGCAGAGAGCAGGCCCAGAGCATTCCCTCTGGGCAAGCAGTTTCAGAAGGACAAAGTTCATCAGGCAAGCTAGGGGAGAAGTCAGGTGTGTCCTTTTATGGAAATGTGAGGCCCAAAGAATGGGGCTCCTCATGTCTGACAGACAACACCTATGGTTTCCCCTCATTTATTGACATTTTTTGTCCATCAGAAACATACTGCTGATAAAATGCTAGCTTATGTTTGCTTAATCCTGCCCTGGCTTCTGCTTCACGTGCTCCATCTCTATTTGTGTCTTTATCTATGGAATCTCTGTCTCCATGCGATTGGCACTTCAGAGCACCTCTGCTGGCAAACCTTGCATTTTCACATCTGGTCCCCCTTCCCTTCCCCAAGCCCCTTTCTACTTCAAACCTCTCTGAGACCACCAATTCAATTCATGTAAATCTAACTTTTACAGGGCTGTATATACCACAGGCTTTCATTTGCCTAAAGTGTTCATCTGGGTTCCAGAAATTTGGCCAAAGGATTGGTCACTGAACTTTTGATCACTGTTCATGTGGGCTAAATTACAGGAAGAACATTCCCTCTTCCAGCTCCAGTTTCATGCACACTCAGCCCACTCCGAGTGAGCATGTTAGTACATGCATTGGCTATAACACACTCAGATAAACTGTCGAAAGTTTATTAATTTTATTTGGCTCCAGCCACAGGGGAATATTGTATTATATTTAACCTCTCAAGGCCTTTGTTGGGGCCATACAGCTTAAGCACAGCATGGAAACTTGGATAAAGTCCAGCGGAACTCAGCAAACCTGATTAAAGGCTCAGAAAATGGGCACTTCACAGAAGAAGAAAGGCCTTGAGGTTGTTCATTCTAAAGAAGAGAAGTCTTGGTGGAGAGAGGTCCTCTTTAGGGTTGCAAAGACTATGATAAGTTGCCCTGAAAGGAAGAAAAAGCATCTTTGCCCTGGTGCTGGGTCTGTGGAAGACTGTTAACTTTGTGCAAGTCCAGACCCCTTAGCTCTTCAAAGACAGGATCTTGTGTGAAGAGGGGCATACATAGCCAATTGTTGTAGAGTGTAAGAAAAAACCTTCAAAACTATTTGAGTTTTTAAATTTATTTTTAATTTAACTATAACTAGCATACAATGCAGTGTGTAGATCTTAAGTATTTGGCCTGATTGAGTTTCTGACCATTGTATATACCCTAAACCAGATAGAAAACATTCTTTGTGTGTGTGTGTGTGTGTGTGTGTGTGTGTGTGTGTGTGTGTGTGTGTGTGTTTTTACTGGGGATCGAACCCAGGGGCATTCTACCTTTGAGCTATACCCCCAGCCCAATTTTATTTCTTATTTGGAAACAGGGTCTTGCTCGGTTTATTCAAGTCTTTCTACTTGCTGATGCTGTCCTCAAACCTGTGATCCTCCTGTCTCAGCCTCCCAAGTACAGGGATTATAGAAACAGTGTCTCACTCAGTTGCTGAGGGTCTTGCTAAGTTGCTGAGGCTGGCCTTGAACTTGCTCTTTTCCTATCTGAGCCTCCCAAGTACTGGAATTACAGATGTATGCTGTCATGCTGGGCTTCTCAAGATAGAGAACATTCTGTCACAGCAGGATGTTCCTCCACATTCCTTTCCAATCAATTCCTTCCCTCTTCCAGCAGCCACTTTGGTGAGACCATGGGAGAGAGGAGGAAAAGGAGGTTCTAGAAACCAAGTGGTTTGTCTGGACTCACATTTAATCTTAGAACAGCTACCAAAGCTTGGGGTTTTTGATCCCCCTGCAGGGAATGACAAGTCACTTTCTTTGTGATGTTTCCTTTTTGAACCCAGGGTGTTCTACCTCTGAGCTACACCCCCAACCCTTTTTAGTTTTTTTTTTTTTTTTCATTTTTATTTATTTATTTATTTTTTAGCATGGATTTTTATACATTTCTTGGGTACAACAGGGTTAATCACACATCTTTGTTGGGTACAAGCTAGTACAGGTAAAGACATCCATGCACACATTTCTCATTTAACCCTTCCCCAATTTCTATCCCCCTCCCTCCTTCTCCCTCCTTCTCCAGGTCAGTTTAGTGATTGACTTTGATGTGATCTTGTAAGTACATCATGCTCATTAGGGTGTCCCCCCCTCCTCCCATTACCTTCCATTAAGTCAAATTCTTTGTTCACCTAAGAATTCTCCTTCATCTGGAGTCCCTCTTATGTCCCATTTTCTCCCTAGCTTCCACATATTAGGGAGAGCATTTGATTTTT
>PVLC010011548.1:0-46744 GCA_004027655.1 Graphiurus murinus
GTGAATTGAGCCGCTATAAACATAGATACACATGTGTTGGTCTGATAGTTTGGTTTCCATTCTTTTGGGTAGATACCCAGAAGTGGTATTGCTGGATCATATGGTAGGTTCATTCCCATTCATCTGAGGATCCTCCATACTGTTTTCCAAAGTGGTTGCACTAGTTTGCAATCCCACCAACAATGTATTAGAGTTCCCACTTCTCCACATCCTCGCCAGCAGTTGTTGTTCGTGTTTTTGATGATTGCCATTCTGATTGGGGTTAGGTGAAATCTCAAGGTAGTTTTGAGGATGTTACTTTTAATCAACTTTATTAAGGTATATCTTATATTCATAGAAATGTACTCAATTTAAGCAATACTTTCAGTTTTTTGTTGGTTTGTTTTAGTACTCAAGATTGAACCCAGGGGCATTCTACCTCTGATCTAGACCCCCAGTCTTTTTTATTTTGAAACAGGGTCTTGCTAAGTTGCTAAGTTTGGCCTCCAACTTTTGATTTTCCTGTCGCAGCCTTCCAAGTACTGCCATTACAGGCATGTGCCACCAGGCCCAACTGAGGAGTCTTGCTCAAGTGTGTGCCTCTGTGTCTACCACCACCAAGATCACAATGTAGAGTATGTCCATGTGCCCAGAGTTTCCTAGTGCCTCTTCTCAATTCAGGCCTTGTCTGCTTTCCACCTTTCAACCCCAGGCCACTGGCAATCATGTACTTGCCTTTTGCCACTGTAGATTAGATTTGTCTTTTCTAGAGTTTCAGATGTATGTATTCCTTTTTGGTCTGGCTTCTGTTACTCAGGACTATGATTTTGGGATTCATCTATGTTGTGTGTTATCAATAGTTCATTACATTTTATAGATGATAAATAACTGCACTACGGTTTGCTTATCCATTTATCAAATGCCAAATGTTAAACTAACATTTAGGTTATTTCCAGCTTGGGGCCAATGTGAATAAAGCTGTTGTGACTCTTTGTTTTTCATTTGTGTGTGTGTGTAAATACCTAGAAGTAGAATTGGTAGGTCATGTGGTAAGTGTATGTTATTTTAAAAACTGCCAGCATGAGTATACTATTTACATTCTTACCAGCAATGTGTCAGAGTTCTGCTTGTACCACATCCTGGTCTAGTCTTTTTCATATTTGTCATTCTAATAGATTCTAATGTGATTTTTATCTCATTTAAATTTAGTTTGTATTTCCCCGATTACTGATGTTGAGCATCTTTCATATCCTGATTGGTCATGTGGGTTTTATTTTTTTACTGAATTAGAAGAGTTCTTCATGTATTCTGGAGGCATGTCCTCTGCCGGACATACATATTATGGCTACTTTTTCTCTTCGGGGGGATTTTTTCATTTTCCTGAAATATTTTTCAAAGAGTAGAGGTTTTTATTTTGATGAGGCCTAATTTATCAGTTTTCTCTTCTAGGCTCATATTTTTGTGTGTCCTATTTTAAGAAAAATTTGTCTGTCCTAAAGTCACAGGGGTTTTCTCCTGTGCTTTCTGGTGGAAGTTTTATAGTTTTAGTTTTCCAGTTTTGTTTTGGTTAATTTTTGTGGGAGAGTTAAGTGTGGTATCTACTTGTTTGAGCACCATTTGATGAAAATGTTGTCCTTGTCTATTGGTACTTTCATTGAAAATCAATTGATGAAATATATGAATTAATGGTTTGAAATATGTATTCTGTTTCCTTGCTATATGTGTCTATGCTTAGACCAATACTATACTGTTTTAATTACTTCAGTTTTATTGTACATCTTGAGACTAAGTACTAAAAGTCCTCAAATTCATTGTCAAAACTGTCTCTATCATTCCATGTACTTTGCATTTCCATATGTTTTAGAAAAAGACGATTTCAATTTTTGAGAATCTTGGATTTTAATTGGGGTTGCAGTGAACTGACTAATTTTGAGAACTGCTTTCTGAATAATACTAGATCCTATAATCTGTTTAATATATGTTTCTATTATTTAGGCCTTCTTCAATTTCAGTGTTTTATAGTTTTTAGGTAGAGGTCTATATAATCTATTAGATTTATTTCTAAGTATGGCTTTTTCCGGTGCCATTATACATTTGGATTACCATTTTATATATAGTAAATTGATATTTGTACATTAACCTTACGATCTACAGTGTTGCTAAGTGCACTTATATCTAGTATTTTAAAAATAGATTTCATAGAATCTTCTACAGACAGAATTATTTTGTATGTGAATAAAGTTTCTTAATTTATAGCTTATTTATTATCTAAGCATTATTTGTCAGTCAATGTGTTTTAACTGTTTGTAAGCTTAATTTATTGATGGGAAAGCAAATTCCACTGGACACTTTTTTTTTTGTCAAGAAAAGATTCCTTTTCCGAATGAGCAGAAGCAAGTAGTAAACTCAGTGGTGACAGTGGGAGTCATTTCAAGACAGAAAATTTTATTGGTTTTATTTCATAATATAAACTTTTATGTATTCAATTTTGTAGCCATAGTTAAACTGCTAAAAACCACAGGGTGCTATTTTATGAGAATGTTCAGCTAATGAAGAGATAAGACTATAAGACTATCAATATTAAATAGCATTTACATATAAATCAAGAAAATGTATATATATTATTGAAAGAATTGAGTTGAAGAGCCAATAGATGCGAGTTTTCACAATTTCATGTATCAACATTCATACTTTGTGGCCTTCTTAAGTTATACTTAGTTTTGCTAAGAATAAAAAAGGTAGTATACATTTGTCAAGACACTCATATAAGCCTGCATCAAAAGTATGTGTGCAAATGTTGGGTGAATTACACCAGAGAAGATAACATAAATATCACTTTACAGTGATATATTTAAAAAAAAACTACCTCATAGAAAACCTCATAGAAAAGACTTTTTTTTTTTAAACTATATCTTGAACAATGCACCAATTTGCTAATATGGCACTTCTAGTAAATATGTAATTTGAACATGATGATATGATGAGTCTTTTCAGTTTTTTTTTTTTTTTTGGCTGATAAACACAACCAGCTCTGAGCTATATTAAATTATGAAGAACTACATTGTCAATAAGTGTGGTTTGGGACTTAAATCTTGTTTAGGAGAGTGTGTCCTGAGAGAACTGTTGCAGCAACATGAGAATATTCTAGGGCAGGTGCATGGGTTTGAGAGCTTGCAATAAAATTAGTGTACTTCTTGCTGTATCGAGAAAATTTTGATATGAAAAAATATCATCTGAACTCAACAGTGTGCTCGTGCTTGGTTACAACATAAGAATTATAAAGTATATTAAGGCAAAGATGTTTATTCTTCCATTTATATGATAGGAAAGTTAATCATAAACTGTTATTACATGCTGAAGTATGATGGTTATCTAGGGAAAAGTGAAAAATGAACTGCAAAATAAGCTCTTAATACTTTTTGAAGGCAAGGAATCAGTTTGCTCTCAATTCATCAAAGGTGTAAATTTATCTGCTGGACTCATTTATTTATCCTAGGTATTAAAAAACTTCTATGCTGCCAGGCATGGTGGTGCACACCTGTGATCTCAGTACTTAGGAGGCTGAGGCGAGAGGGTCACAGGTTCAAGGCCAGACTCAGCAACTTAGTAGAATAGGGCTGGGGTATAACTTGTAGCTTGGAGGTAGAACATTCCCTGGGTTCAATCCCCAGCAATGCCCGCCACCACCAAACCAACAACAACAAAACAGCAAAATCCTTCCATGCAACAAAAGAATACAGCATGCTTTTTAATGGCAGATAGAATCAAAGAGCAAAGATCAAAGTTACAAGTTCATGAGAACAGAGAGTCTACAGATTGCTATGTTATGCATCCATGAAGTATATAATCTTGATATTGCATATCTAGGAAATATTATCACCAAATATCTTATTGTACCTGATTGAATAACTTAATTTTATTCTCTATTAAAGAATAGGAAATTTACCCATGCTTAGGAAATGTATGGATCTAGTAGCTATATATTTCATCCAAAGATAATAGATTTAATCATAAATTGCACAAGATTATGAGATTGGCAACTATTAAAGGATTAAATTCATATTTTGAAAACAGCATCATTTATTTTCATCTTGGATGAAAGCTAAATATCAATATTATGAGTTTGCCAAAATTATGCTAAAAGCTCTTCCCCATTTCCATCAGTATAACCCCTGTGGGACTGATTTCTCTTTGAATTATTAAAACAAAATAGAGAAACAATGTAGATATACATTAACCACCTCAAGTTACTTGGCTGATTCAAAGTATAATAGACAACAACCAAAAAGTAAGCTAATTGTCCCATTAAAAACTTTGAATATATTCAGTTTTCTTCATCATATGTACATTATATTTTAATGCAGATAATCTACTCCCCCCCTCCCCCCTGTACTAGGGATTGAACCCAGGGTCTTGCACATGCTAGGCACATCATCTACCACTATGTTATATCCCAGCTAGAGAATATGTTTTACTTAAAACTTTTTGCATGGACTAGAAGAAAACATGAAAATAACAGTGGTTTTCTATATTCCCTACATGCTTACTTTCATTATGTTTGTATTGTGTGATTTTTCCTTTTTCTGGAAGTTTTATTTTTCATTTTATATTTACTAAAATAGAATTTTATGTAGTTAGTCTAATGATAAGATAGTTGACATGTTTTTGCACATTTTATTTCCTTTACTAGTCATCCATTTTTATTGTATTTTATGAAAGTATTGGCCAATGAGGATTTGAAATCATGAACCAGTCCTTCCACCTGGATAGGTCAAGAAGTGCTGAGCTCAAGTTTGGGTTACTTCTTGGAAGCATTTATTTTAGGTGACATCTCTCCTGTTCTTCCCCTCCCCCAGGCTGCTTGCACAGGATGCCTCTGGGTCTGTCCCAGGCAGTTTTTACAGTAGGGCTGTTGGGCATCTCCATGAAGCCCTCAAGTTGCTCCACACAAAAACCCTTACAGTAGAGGGTATTATCCAGATGTAGTATTTGCCTTTGGTCTACTAAACCAACCAGCATGGTGGTGTTCGTGAGGAGTTGGCCTCTGGGCTCTCTGCACGTCCCTGCTGTGACCCATCAGCTACGGAATGCACTTACAGGTCACTGGCAACCTCTTGATTACCAAGGCAGGGACCTGGTTTTTCTTTTTCTTTAACTTTTTTTTTTTTTATTAATGTGTAAAACTTAAACATATCAATGGGATACAGTGTATATTTTAACACATGCATTAACATGTGTAGTGGTCAAATCAGTGTAATTAGCATTTCCCTCTCCTGTTATTTATGTTTGGAGTCTTCTAGATCCTCTTAAATATATAATAAGTTACTCTGGGCTGTGATCAACCCTCTGGGCCATTTATTCCATTTATTCCTTTTAGCTAATGTGTTGTGGGGCCTGTCATCCAATCCCTCTTTATCCCTCCTCTCCCCTCCATAGCCTCTAGTAATCAATGTTCCACGCTCAGATTGACACTTTTGCTTTCACATGGGATTGAGAATATGGTAGTTGTATTTCAGTGTATGGCTTATTCTGTATGATCCACTTCTTGGGTATACAGCAAATAGATCTGAAATCAGCATACCAAAGAGATACCTGCATACCCATGTTTATTGTTGTATTATTCACAATAGGTAAGCTGTGGAATCAACTTAGGTATTCATTAATGGATGAATGGACAAAGAAAATGTGGCTTATAGACACAATGACAGATACTTGCATGTAAAGGGGGGATTTATCATGGAAATTACGGGGCTTGAGAGGTTCCACAGTATGCCATCTGCAAACTGGAGACCCAGGCAGGAAAGCCACTGGTAGAATCCAATCCAAATTGGAAGACTTAAAACCAGGGAAAAAGCCGGGTGTGGTGGCACACGCTTGTAATCCCAGCCTTTGGGAGGCTGAGACTGGAGGATCTGGGTTCTCGGCCAGCCTCAGCTACCTAGTGAGGCACTCCACAACTTAGTAAGACCCTATTTCAAAATAAAAAAATAAAAAATAGGGCTGGGGGTGTGGCTTGGAGGTAGAATGTCCCTGGGTTCAATCCCCAGTACCGCAAAAACAAAAACAAAAACAGGGAGAGCTGATAGTATAACTCTCAGTATGAAGCTAAAGCCTAAAAAAACTGGGGTGGGGAGGGTAGCTGGTTTAAGTCCCACAGTTTGAGGGTCCAAGAACCAGAGCTCTAATGTCACAGGACAGCAACAGATGACCTGGCTTTTGAAGAGAAAGCATTCACTTTGTGTTTTTGTTCTATTGAACCCTCAGTGGATTGGAGGGTGCCTGCCCACAGAGGTAAAGGCAGATCTGCTCAACTCAATCTGGTTCAAATGCTATTTCTTTCCAGAAGTACCCAGGAAGACACACCCAGAAATAATATCCGACCAGCTATCTAGGTATCTCTAACTCATTCAAGTCCATACCTGAAATTCAACATCTCAGAGACTTTTCTTGGGGATGTTAAGATGTGGATGACACTTTAGGCTGGACAAAGGTTCTTTGTTTCTAACTAGCTCTGATGCTGTTGGTCCAGGATTGTGCCTTGAATAGCTAAGGATTCTACCTCTAACCAAAAGATAGTTGGAGCACTTGAGTCTGGCCAGCCATCACTTGGGAATCAGCATAGCTATCCTGAATGTGGCAGGTGCAGGCGTAGGACATTCCAAGAGGCCATTGCCCATCCACCCAGGGGAGCCTTCTCTTTCCAACAGAGGCTATGGCTACTTGCCTGGTGTCTTTGCTCCTGTCCTTCCTGGAGTCACTCCTTGGAAGAGGCATTCGTGGGCTGGAGAGGGCACGAGGTGCTGGCCCAGGTGAGGCTGCATTTGTCAGACGAAGGGGCTCCAATGGGCCTCACGGCCCTCCCAGAGCTCCTACTCTGCCACCACCTCTGACCACCAGGGACCTGAGGATTGCCCACGGTGCTGCCCCCAGGACTCAGAGGATTATCTTGAGGCAGCAAAGTGGCCAAGACTGAGATTTGAAATTTTTGTTAATGAACCGAAGCACCTTTATAACAGAAAAAAAAAAAAAACCCAGTGCATAATAAAGTCCATCAATATCTTCCCACTTATCAGCATAGTTCACATGCTTGCCATTTTTAAATGGCTCGATAGTTACATTTCTTTAAGGTTGCCTGTATAAGCCACATGTGTGTAGCCTTTTCTCTGAGGCACTTGGCATGTCTCCAGTTTTGCTTTGTTTTTCCTCTTAAATTTTAGATGGTGGGGCTGTGACTGTCTTCTGAGATCATCTCCACTCCCTATCTTCCTAGCTCTGCTCTTGCTTTTCATAAGTTTTTAAAGTTGGCAGGTCACCCAGTTACATAGTCTCAGAGCCTGCTATACTTCTTATTTTTTCATTTTTACAATAGTTTTCCCAGTTGTAATTACATAATCATTTGCAAGATTGTGCATTTAAAATCAGTGTGTCCCTTAGATCCTCAGTTCTGGGAGGATAGGCCTGCTTCTTTGCCTTCACAACATTTTCTACAGCCAGAGTACTGCCTTACGTGCAGGAACCTGGCACAACCGGTGGACAGGTGTGTGTTCTGTAACTGGACCAGATGGATGCTGAGCTGTGCTTCTCACAGCTTCCACCTGTCCACCAGCAGGGGCCAGGCATTGTCAGACACTGGGGAATCTCAGAAGGGTGGACATGGACCCTGCCTTCAGCCAGCTCAGCTCCCCCAGCAGAAAGTGAAGGAAATGGCCACTTATACTTCACTGTGGCAGGTGTCTGCAAATGTGGCACCTCAGGATTCTGTGGGACAAGACTGTAGCTGGGGGCCGACATCAAGGCCTGACTTGGGTACAGTAGGGCTTCGGAACGTCCCCCAGGGCCTGCTCAGACTGCTGGATGTCTCCATAGCTGTTGTAGTGGGCTGAGCCGTTGCTGGCAGGACTCTTCTCAGCCTTGTTTGCCAGTGAGCTCCTTTACTTTTATTTTAAGCTCATTGTAGAGAATGATATATCAGGAAACCACATGTTACAGGGGAAGCAATTGCACACACAGCCTTGCTGTGCAATTGCTTCGATGCTCCTTAATTATAGACAAGCCCCATCTCTCCATCATGTTTTAGACCCTGTGCCTGCCCTGCCAGACACAGTGTACCTACTCATAGATTTGTGGAGACACTGAATGCGTTCAGTAGAGTTAGAAGGACCTTGGTCAAGTTACAGTGACACGTTGCATGACTGAAAAAAAAAAGCCCCAAAACAAAATGAGAAAGGCCAAGTCAAGTTATACTAAGTTAGGAATTCTGACTTCAATCCTTAAGCACCAGTGAATAAAGCTGCGGAACAGAATCATAAATTACTGATTATACTGTTTCCTCTGTGAGTCATGGTGAGAGGGTGTCATTATTTTTCACTATTCAGAAGTGTTATTGCGAGCAACTGGAAGACTTGGAAACTTCCAGATGCTGGACATTCCATGTGTTCTTAGGATGTCTGCCCCCCACTCCTGGCCCTCCACCACCCCCTTCACGTTGGCTCAGTCTCATGTACTGTTTGCAAGGCTGTGGTTTAAATTTCTTCTATACATGTGGCATTCTTTAAGTTGAAAATAGTCTATGGAGGCTAATGGTTGGTTGATATTTCTTTCAAGGTGTATTATAATATGTTTATCATACAGAAGAATGTAAGATGAATCTTGTATCTAGCTCACAATGCATGGATTTTATTCCTCAGCTCTTCAAAGACAAGGATTTTCTCTGCTGAGTTCTTCATTTTATTTTATCATGGTGCTTGGGATTGAACCCAGGGACATTCTACATCTTCGAGCTACACTCCTGGCCCTATTTTATTTTATTTATTTGGAAACATGGTCTTACTAAGCTGCTGAGAGCATTGCCAAGTTGCTGAGGCTGGCTTTGAACCTGTGATCCTCCTGTCTCAGTCTTCCAAGTACTGGGATTACAGGCCTATGCCTGAATGCCTGGCTTGACTTTTTATTTTAATCAGATGGTCTTAAGTTGTCATTTGGAACTCTTGCAATTGATATACTCAATTTTCATGTAATTGTCTCATATAATGTTTCCTTGTCTCATTCTGTGTAATTATACATGAAAAACAGGCAATTTCTGAAGTAGTGAGGATTTGGTGGGACAATTTTGTCAGATTTCTTTTTATATTTTCAAATTTTCATTTTGAAATAATTATAGAAGTCTCTAGAGCTGCAGAAATGATATACTTTCTGTATGCCTTTCACTCGTTCCTCAGATGATCACATATGAACACTGCTGCAATTCTATGAACTCCTTTGAAGACTTCATTGAAATTTTGTTGATTGTCACACTGATGCCTTCTTTCCTGTCCCTGGGTCCAATTTAGCATTCAGTCCAGCGTTGCACCTTTTGGTCCAGTTGTCATGTTGTCTTTGTTTCTGGTTTGTGGCAGCTCCTGAGTCTTTATTTCAGGTCATTGACTGACATTTTTGAGAAGTACTGAGCAATTATTTTGTAGAATGTTCCTCAAGGTAGGTTCATTTAATGTTGCTTTCACTATTAACTTCAAGTTACACATTATTGACAAAAATACCACAGCAATGTCATATTCTCCTCAGTTCATCATCTGTGGAGTTACCTTCTGCCATATGTCTCCTTACTGCTTGCTGAGCACTTCCAAGGCTTCCACTGGCTGCAAGGTTCTCTACTCAAAAGTTACTGCTTTTCCCTGAACAGCACATCAGGAGATGCTTTGAGGCTGTGTCAATATCCTGCTTGTCTTCTCCCTTTCACATCCTTCCATAATTCTTGCCAAGGGAAATAATTTCTCTGGCGTTTTATGTTTCTATTGGTGCTTGTTAATTTGAATTCTGATGTAAAGCAGAACTTCCTTTCTCTGTCTATTCATTTGTTAATATCCGAATGGACTCATGAATATTTGTTTCGTGGTTCATAACCCATTATGATCATCGTTTATTTTATTACAGACATGGCTATTGGGAGATCTTTTAGATTGACTCCTGTGCCTTTTAGATGTTCTCTAATCATTAATATCTACCTCTCTCTGATTTTATTTTCTGGCATCTTAAGAAATTTTATGCTTATTGTTTATTTTTGTACTAATCATTCCCTATCTTGGAATCAGCCATTTCTCTGAGAACCCTGTTGTCTTTCAGTAGGAGAATGATGTTTAGAAACTAAAGTCTTGGAGGCTAGATGTCTTCATTGATACTGGAGTGTAATTAGTTTTATACCTTCTCAGAGCACAGAGCTAGGAAATGTATACACACATAAATACATCTATTTATCTAAAACTTTGAGTTTTTACTGATATGACCTATTTTAATCCAATACCTTGGACTTTACTCTAAAATTTCCTCTTTTCCTTATTTGTAACTCCTTTCTTCAACCATGAGGAACCTGGCCAATTAGCATGATATGTTTAGTTTATTTACTTAGTCTTCAAATACACATAAATTTTTTTCAGAATTGTTAACCTATGTGTCTGTGGAGGAAAAAACTCCTACCAACTAGAGTATAATAATTGTTATATAATCCCCTATCTCTAGTCTCTAGTATCTAGTGAAGATATTATTGTCCCAAGCTACTTAAGTGAATTACCCACCCCCCTCAACATGGTTAGTTTTTATCTGTAATATGATCAGACTTATTTGTTGTTATTTGTACTGCATTTTGAATTATTCTCATATCCTGGTTCATTTTAACTGTTCATTTTTTGAATATGTTCAAAAGCATGAATTTAAAAACCAAGAACTGTGCAAAAAGGCAGACTTGGAGAGTTGTTACTTCCATCTCATCTGCCTTAGCCTGTTCTCATTCACCCTTCTTTCTACCTTGTTCCCCCACACCCTAGGGATGCTCAGTTTCTTTTTCTAGTTTATCATTTTGTAATTTCTGTTGCACAAGTGAGCAGATACTATGAGTATTTTTTCATCTCCTTACTTTACATGAAGGGTAGCTTATATAGATACTCTTTTGTACTGTTTTCTTTTTTACTTAACAGAAAGTCCTAGAAGCCATTTCATATCGGTTCATAAAGATCTTAATTGCTTTTCTAAATAGGTTCTTTTTACTCCTTTGGGTCCATGTGTCATGGCTTATCCAACAACTCTGATACTGCGTGTAGAGTTATCAATATTTTGCAATTACAATTGATGCCACAATGTATAACCACATATTATGTGTATTTTCATATTGTTGGGGGCATATTATCAGGGTAGATTCCTAAAAGTAAAAGATAAGTCAAAAGATAAAGTACATATGGGACTGGGGATATAGTTCAGTGGTAAACTACTTGCAAGCGTAAAGCTCTGGTTCGATCCCCAGTATCGAAAAACAAAAGCAACAACAACAATCATGCAGTTTGGATTTTGCTAAATTCTCCTCCAAAGTATAGGAATAAGATAGCAAACTGACTGTGTGTGGCAGAGCTGGTGATCTAGTGACCCTGAGCATTGGCGAGATGAGCATGGGTCCTTCTGTTGGAGGCGGGCTTGACCCTTGCCCTTCCCCTCCTGTCTTCTAAAAGCAGCAGTCCAGTACAGAGAAAGAGAATGGTTCTGAGGCCAGCTCTGCGATTCTCTGGAATTAGATTGCTAATCCATGCATTTCTGAGCTGCTGCTCTTGGTGGTGAATGAATGACCTCTTATTTTAGGGAAAGAGCCTGAGCTGGGGATGGAGTAGCACTTAAAAACTTGTGGGTTTGAGGCCTGTCTTGATTTTAGCAGTATGACTCCTAAGCAGGCAATCTGTTTAACCTCCCTAAAAATGGGAATGATAAATGCTAGTCTACGGGAAGTACTTTTCATGGTGTCTGCTAGGGTCATTGCGGTTGGTCTGAGGAGGTAATAAATTATAAATGAAGTAGTAGAGAGTGTAAGTTATTTCTCTTCTCTGCCCCCAAATACTGTTCAATTTATTTGAAATAGGAAGAGGGTTTATAAATCATTGTATTGTCCATGAGGCAACATTTTAAAAATTCCTATCAAAAGAAGCTTTGCCCTGCCTCAGTATTTCGTGGCCTGGCTAAGGGCGTGACTGTGAAGGTTTTAGCCTCTGCCTCTCTTCCTTGAGTTTCCCCCTTTCTGTCTGAAGTGATTTTTTAATATGCCCCATTAGTGTGTTCCAGGACTTACATGCGTGCCCAGGTGGGGACACCAAGGCTCTGTCCAGTTAGCTGTAGCAATCACAACCTCTTGATCTTATTCTGTGTGCGTGTGGTACTAGGGATAGAATTTGGGGGCATTCTACCTTTGAACTACATCCCTAGCCCTATTTTATATTGTAACAGGGTCTCATTAAGTTGCTGAGAGTCATGTTAAATTGCTGAGGCTGACCTCAAACCTATCCTCCTGTCTCAGCCTCCCAATTACTGGGATTACAGGTATGTGCCACCATACTCAGCTCCTCTTGATCTTTAACTACAAGGCAGATTGAAACTGAAGTCTCAATTTTTTTCTAAATCAATGAATAATTCTTGACCCAGTTGAGGATTCTCCAGTGCCATTGTTTGCACCTAAGTCAATAGGGCCTCCCTCCGGACTCTGCTGATGAACTGATACCCTGGTTCCTGTCCTGGGTTAGGATTCAAGGTCTGAGCTGTGGCTAGAAGAGCAGATATCAGAGGGTTTAGGATTGCCCAAGGAATTGTCCTCAGTTAATCATGCTGAGAATAAGGGACAGGTCCACGTGGGCTGAGCAAGGCCTTTGAAAGACCTCACAACATGCTGTGATCACCTGAGGCCTGCTCTTGGGGATCCAGAACCTCCAGGAACCTGACCTTCCTCAACCCCAGAGAGCCCTGGGGGTTATCAGAGTGACACATCCTCTTTAGTTAGTCTGGAATCACCAGCAACATGAGCACTGGTCCATGAGTCAGGCTGGCTTTTGTCAGTTTCTCCTAGTCAACAATCGGGGCCTCGTGGGTGCTTTTGATTCCAACACCTGTCTCCAGCATCCCCGGAGAGGTCAGGTGACTTCTCATTGGTAAGTGTTGCCACATCCTCATCCACAAATCCCAAGTTGAACCCCTTTGGAATGGAAAGGCTTTGCAAGTCAATAAGGGTCTGCAAATATGGCATGGTCCTGAGGAAAGCCACCCTGTTGACTGTGGCCAGGTCATGCACAGATGAACCAGCGTTCTAGCTATCCAGCCCCCTCGTGTCCTCCCTCAGCCCTTAGTGTCCAATTCCCTCCACCACAGTGAGTTATTGAAAGGCAAAAACGGTGTCAGTATGGCTTTTGGACTCCCTCAACAGAAACTTCTCTGGTGGATGTGAGAATGGCCAGGGTGGAGGTGGGGAGAGGGGAGTTACCTTGCTGGGGAGGTCAAGAGGGTAGCAGAAAGCCCTGAGAACTTTGCCTGGGATGCACTGTGTTGGCATGAGAGAGATTCCCAAACAGCACCTGTGTGCTCCTCTTTTGGATTTGAGATGAGTTTCTATGAGAGACCATGGCATCTTTGCAATCCAGAAGTAAAGGCCCTATACCTGTGGCCATATTCCTCAAACCAGGACCTCTGAGAGTAGGGGCAAGGCCCTAACTTCCAGCCTTTGCCAAGATGTTGTTGTATTCTTTTTGTTCTTAGATTTATTTTAGAAGCTCATTTGGACTTTGTCCTTTACTTTGTGAAGTTCTGGTGATTAATAGTATCTCATTCTCCAGTTCTTTGGGGAAGCATGATGCGCTGGGTGGACCACATTAACTCTGTGGGTCAGTCCTGTGTCACCACAGGCACATCAGGGCATGAGCACGTGTCTGAGGGGCTGGGCCAGGTGCCTTGGTGCTTGATTTGGGGCATTGTGAATGATCAGGCTTGGCACATGACAAAAACACTGCTAGGCCATGAGCAGCTTAGCTCTGGCTAATTTGTAGGGCTTTGTTTTCCTCATCTGAGCTGGTCTTTTCCAACAGGGTGGCAAGGTTGGTGTAAACTTGGTAGTAAACAAGGTTGGTGTACTGTAGAGCTTTGAGTGGTGTGGTCTGTGTGTTTCTCTTCAGCTTCAGCACAGTCCTTAAGAGGGACAGAGATGGGAGGCTCCAGCCTCAGAAAATACGCAAACCTGACCAAAGCTAGCTGACACCCTCATGATGGCTGTTGCAGCCTTATAATGACAGTCTGGAAGTATTCTCAATGTTTAACTGCAACAGGAGTTTTATTGACTTCATGGAATATCATGCAGTCGTGAACATTTAACAACCTGGAAAGGACTATTGCCAAAGTAAATAAAAACAGCATTCAAACTCATAGGCACACTAAAATGCAGATCTTTAGAAAAAAACTCATCACTTGGCTATCATTGAGGAAAGGAAACAAGTAGTGGGAGGGACAGGAACATTTTCTTACCCTGCTGGCTGAAGTAAGCATCCATTGCTTGGTGTTTGTGAATTTTTCTCATCCTCTGGACTTGTTCTTATCTGTGGTTCTGTTCCACGCCATTCTTCTCCAGCTTCATAAAAATATTACCCTTTGTTACAATAGTAAACTGTTTGTACATACTATGTTAAAAGATGGCATTCAGTGCCCTGCTGGATCCTTACCTGTTGAACTCTTCATCTTTTCCCTTTATGGAGAGTTACTGACACCCTCTAACCTTAAAATCACCCTGGAGGATCCAGTTAGTGTTGATGCCTGGACGTGCCTGGCTACTTGGAGCGGAGCTTCTGAGGGCTGTCAGGCTTCTCCCCTCCTCCCATCTTTTTTCTTTGCTCTAAAACCACCCTGGCTTTATACACAGCTTTTCAAGATGTCTCCTTCCTTTCTAGCCCCCGTATCTCTCTTTGTCTTTTATAGCCGACAGAAGAGTTCATAGAGAGTGTTCATGTTGGCAGGGCAAAAAGCTTTTGTGGTAGTGAGCATTTACTAATTATTTATTTTCAGCTGCCAGAATCCAATACATTCTTTCTGTTTTTGCAGTTGGGGCAGGCTCTGTAAAGTCAGTGCTGGCTGCACCCCACTCCTTTGGGAACTGAGAGCAAGAGGTTGCTGGGAAATGGAGAGAGTTAGTTTCCTTATCTACAAAGTGGGGATGACAGAACTGCCTCGTAAGACGGGGAGGGTACGACCTCAGCCTGCCCACAGCAGGTGCTTACTGATGTTAGTAATTCTGTTGCTAGCCACCACCTGGACTCTGCAATGGGCTCTCTGTATGCTGGTGAGACCTGGCAGGTAGGAAAAGCAGCCAGTGAATGTACACAGTCTTACTTGACCACCGAAACTCATGCAATACTTGGTAATAGCAATAAGCTTGGCTAAAATTAAAAGGTTTTCACCGAGTGCTATGTGCACGCTTGTCCTATTACTTTGAACTTTATTATGATGTGAGACTACAATGCATCAATAAAAGTATATTAAAATTAACACTTTTTAAAAACTGTAGAATAAAAATAAACTATAGAAATGACTTCCATTCATGGCTTTCTTGGAGTATCTGTGGGTGAGCTTTCAGTTATTTTATTTGGGTTCATATTTCCAAATTTGATTTAGTTTTGTTAAAACATTGCCTAAAGTCATTGAAAAGCAGCAGGCCTTGCTTCCCCTACCCCCCTCCCTGCCCCCCGGTCTGCCCACAATTCTCATTCTTTCAGAGCTGATTCTCATGGTTTGTCTTCCTAGCTCTAAATAATTTGTCATATGGTTATATGTTGATCTTTTGCTTTTAGATATTTTCTTTTGCTTCCTGGAATGCAGGATGAGAATTTTGCTCTTCTCTGTTGTGATCCCTGCCAGACACATGCACAGAGACAGATACAATGCACATGCTGAGAGAGACAGACACACAAATACCATACAGGCACACATACCCTCCCCTGACCCTCTCACTACACTTACAGTGCTTTTGTCATTAAATGGGTATCTGGTATTGACATTGTTAGGACTCTTCAGTATTGCTCATAGCCAAGTTACATGGTATACTATGATTGTATTTCTTTTTCCTGTAGAACCTGTTTTCTTGGAATTAATAATTGCCTTATTTTTATGTGTGCATATTATCCCTGTGTACTTATTTATCCCTGAAGTCTGGCAGAGCTAAAAAGAATTCTTTCCAGTTTGGACCAGAAATTTAAACAGTTCAATTTTTTTTTCCTGTGGATTTTTCCTCTAGAGCCCATCCATCCAACCTCTCTGTAGTATTCCCCTTTCTCTACACCTTTTTCATCTTATGATTAAGGAACAGTTGGTTCTTGGCTTTCTGGTATGGGAGATGACATTCTAGAATCTAACTGGAAACTTCCAACCAGTTGTTCTGTTTTCAGCCCTGCCCTATACCTAGCTTAGAGAGACCCCACTTTGCATGTTCTCAAGCCCTTTGGAAGAGTGGATTGTACCCTGACTTCTTACTGCTCCCACTTAGGTTTCAGAATGCATTCTCATTTATCTCTGATCTTCAAACCCACCATTACAGAACAAACCAAGGTATAAACCCTCAAGATGAGACAAAGCTGGAGAAGAAATGACAGCTAACCAAGGGGGTCAGTCACATTTCTGAAAATGAAGTATGCGTATCCAGTCTGCCCTCTTCATCTCCATGTCGCTTTCCCGGTGCAGGCCTTCCAGTCCCTGCTCCTCAGCTGTGCTGCCTCTGCAGAGCCCCAGCTGCAGGCCTGCCTGCCACCCAGGTGCTGGGTAACTGCAGCCTCAGCAGCCTGGATCCTAGGAAGAGTCTATTGATATGGAATGGTTGGTCTTGAGGAAAAAGACTAGTTAAAATTAGGGAAGTATTGTGGGATGGGATGGGAAAAACAAAATAAGTATTTTGAGTGTTCATAGCAGACCATTTTTCTTTTTGCTTGGAGTATATTTATATAATGATCATGTAACTATCAAAATTCTTTTAGGCAAAACACTAATAAATTGAGGTTTATTTTCAATTTATTTACTTCAGTACTAGGGATTGAACTCAGGGGCATTCTACCTCTGAGCTATACCACTAGCCATATGTGTGTGTACATAGACACACACACATATTATATATATATATTATGTATATATATGCACATATATATATATATAATATGCTTTTTGAAACCTTCTCACTATGTTGCTGAGAACCTTACTAAATTGCTGAGGCTGGCTTTGAACCTACAATCCTCCTGTCTCAGCTTCCCAAGTAATGAGATTATAGGCTTGTGCCACTATGCCTGGCTGTTTTCAATTTAGATAGGTGCTGACAGTATTGGTTAAATTTCCATTAAAAAAAAAGTTTAGCTATCAAAAGTAAATAAATGTACTGAATATGAGAAAGAACCAAGGGATTTAGAAAACAGTTAAAAATAGAACCCATGGCTGGGTGTGGTGACCCACGCTTGTAATCCCAGTACTCAGGAGGCTGAGATAGGAGGATCACAGGTTCGAGGCCAGCTTCAGTAACTTAGCAAGACCCTGTTTCAAAATAAAGAGGGCTATCTCGGAGGTAGAATGTCCTTGGGTTCAATTCCCAGTACCAAAAAAGAAGAAAGAAAAAAAGAACCCATGCTATGGGCCCTGCCATCTTTGGCCCTGCGATGAGTTGGCAGTTATTAGAGCATACACTAGTCTTTACTGCACACACCTTTGTCTAGCTGCAGCTCCATAAAGGGAGATGACATAAACAGATTGGGCTGTGACCTCCAGGAGAATGGCAAGCTCCTTGGAGGGCCTTTCTGTTGGAATTCGTACTCCCCTTCCTGTCTCTCAGGTGCCATGTAAATGGTTGTAGCCACCTAGCAGACCTGAGTCACTTAGGTGCTGCCCCCTAGTGCAGAAGCTCTGCAAGTAAATCCTGTCAAGGCCATGTGCACCTGGTATGCGCCCTGCACGTGTCCCGGCATTCACATCTGCCATCTCTGAGGACCTGTACTTTTCCAGTGTTTTCCCGGCCCCCTGCAGAGTTAATGGGTTTCTGTCCTTTGAACTCCTTTTGTCCTGAGCAGTGAACAGTGACAGGTGAGCTCAGCTTGGGCCTCTGGGGCAATTATAATGAACTATGGGCCTCATAGAAATCCCTTAGCTATGCATGATTTTCCACCTTGGATCCTCTGTAACAAATCAACTTCTGACTGATTGGAAAGGAGCGGTTTTCTGACAAATGTGGAAGATGGACCAAGGGACTCTGGTTCAGGCTGAAGACTTTATCAGCTGCACCAGCTAAGGGGGTTGCAGGCTAGATAAACTGCTGATGGCTTTTCTTCTCTTCCTGAGAGAGAGAGTAAAAGAAAAGTTCAATTGAATGTAATGCATTAGAAGACATCTTAAAAATAAATGGCCATTTCTCAAAACAGTGTGGGTTCCTGTGTTATGGGTAAGAACGAAATAGAAAGATAAAGCTATAGAAATCATTGAGCTATTTTCAAATTGCTCATCAAGGTTGCCCATGTTCTTGGGGGCCACTAGAAGAGGTGGGATAGGGGCTCTAGCCAGGGGGGCCCCCAAGGGTGACAGTGTCAATGGTGGGGTCAGAGAGGATCCCTCTGTGCTTCCCTGTGTTGAGCTCTCAGGGCTGCCTCAAGCTCCATGAGAGAGCCCTGCTGAACACAACATAGCTCTTGCCCGCTATGTGGAGCAGAACCAGAAAACTCGTATGACCATCTTCCCTGTGTCATGGAGTGACCTGTTGGCAGCACTATTTAGTGCTGACCAGTGTGAGTTAGATAACAAAAACAGATGTGTAAGTATTTGCCCTGAAAGGATTCTGTGTTTTCCTCTTTTGTTACCTGCATCTTTGGTTTTGTGAGGCAGTGAAGAGAGAGGAGGACTGGAAAGATGGAGACAGGCTGGATAGAACACAGAACTACAGTTGAGTCCCAGCAGGTTGGGAAGCAGGAAATGAGGTGGAAGGGTCAGTGTTTTGGGTGTAAAGAAGTTTTAAGGAACAGTTGCCAAGCTGCCTGTGACTTGGGTGAGACAGGTGAAGAAAACACGGAGGGTATTTTGCTATACATTGGTGCCTTCTCACAAGACTTCACTATACACTTAAAATGCCACTGAGGAATACCTTGACATTGGAATTGCAATTTTTATGGATGTGATACCATGCTGAGGCACTGCTGTGCAAATTACTCAGTGAGGTTGGATCATCCTGTGATAGGCTGTCCTGTGACTTCGCAGTGATGGTACAACTATTGGCATTGGTAGACTGTTCATGAGAAGTATCTTCATATGTGGTTCAAAGATGTGTAGTCAACACAAGCTTCTGCAAAGAACATCTGGTTTTTGCAAAAGTTGTGGCTTAAATTCAAATGCTAAGAGTATCTGAATCCCGCAATAAAAAGGCAGAGTCTTCAAAAAGGAACAAATGGAAAGGAGCAGCTTTTGTCATTTGCTGTTATTGGTAGAAATGAAATCAGTTCCAAAAAGCTGACAGTCTTGCTGGAGAGGATGGGGGATGAAGAAATAGTCAAGGCAGCTGGTGAGGTGAAGAGTCGTGTGTCTGCACTTGAAGCGTTCTTCTGAGTCAGTACCTGCTCTTTCTCCATTTCCCTGGGAGAGATCCCTGGAGCTTAAGAGAGTGAACTTAGCTCAGGATGTCACTGCATGTAAATAGTACAGGGCAGGCTTTTGTTTTGCTTCTTCAAATATGTCCTGTAGTAGGCAAAGTTCTAAAGATAGATAAATTGTAGCCTCATTATTATTTCATTAATATTTAATGATTCATAACAAGTTGGTGACAGAGAAAACCTTGCATTATACTGAGGGGGTGAGTTCTAGAGTTGCCAAGAAGGAAAGGAACATTCGAGAAACCATAAACAGGGAGAAAGGAGACAGAAACACAAGGAGTAGGTAACCTTTCACACCTTCTGGCCCATCTCTTCCCACACACCTACACTTTAATCTCTGGATTAAAGCCAACAGACGGCATTGAAGCAATAGCTAACATGGTGTCGGTGGTCAAAGTGCCCTTGAAGTATCTGGAGGTTCTGAGAAAACATACAAACTCACAAGAATGCCTCTGTGGTGAACTGAGTGATGAGGCTGGGCAGTGGAGCTGAGTGGATTGGTTTGGGGTCCCTCTGGTTGCTTTTCATGGGGTGGTAATTTCACCAACCTGCCTCTTGGAGTAAAGTAAAAGAGAACTGAACAGTTAAGATATTTTTTGATAGCATGCACTTTGCAACTGCACACCTCCCCCTGACTTTTATATGTGTGCATGTCATGGGTTTCTGCAGAGATGAGCAGAAATTAGAACCAAGGATGGGGTGTCTGTAAGTTAATATAAATGTTCACTTCTGCTGAGGCCTCACCCTTGTCCCTCCACTGACCAGCTAAACTTTTGTAGCAGCGAGGAGATGAGGGCCAGTCTCAAGTGTTGTAGACAATCGAACTCACTTGTTGTATTGTGTGTGTGTGTGTGTGTGTGTGTGTGTGTGTGTGTGTGTAGAACAGTCTTACTTTGTCGCTGAGAAATCTCCAAGTAGTTTGTTTAAACCATTTGGGTGACTGGGCCAAACTGGTTTTTATGAACTGGTTTGCTTACCTCATTTTTTGAAAAATCACATATATTTCAGTACTTTCTATCTTAAAAAGACAATCATTCTCTCCATGGAACTCAACTCCTCTTTGAGCTGCATGTATTCATTCACACAGTTTTCAGATACTTGGGAGTTCCCTGCTGTTACTGAGTTTTTCTTAGCTGTGTGGCCTTTTACTCTGACCTCAGCTTTCGTGCCAGTGTCCAAAGCAGCAGCCTGGAGTTCAGTGATAGTTTTCTGATTCTTATGTTTCTTATTTACTCTCTAGCCCTAAGCTCCTCTTACTGTGACAGTTCCTCAGACTTTCCTTATTTTGAGGAGCTTGACAGTTTTGATCTATACTGGTGCATATTTTTCTGAAATGTTCCTTGATTGGAATTTTTCTCATCATTCAAAGGGGGTCATATTTTTTGGGAGGAAGACCACAGAAGTAAGGTGGCATTCTCACCATGTCAAGGGTATGTGCTGTCAGCACGACTTACCACGGTTGACCTTCAGCCCCTGAGGGAGGGAGTGAGGCCAGGTTTCCCTTTCTCCCCTTATCATACTGTGTTTGTTGGAATATATGATGCAGCCAAGACTCCTTGGTGGGGAGTTGTGCTTCCCTTGAGCAGAGGGGAGGATTTGTCTCTTATCTTTGTATTTCTTATTCAGTTATTGACCTATAGGAGTACAGACTTGTGGATATTTTATACTTCAAATTATAATCCAGTACTACTTCTGAGCAGGGATTTTGCAAGCTGCAGTCACTACACATGTGGTACCAGTACAGTTGTTAAGTGTTAACCTGGAGGTCGTTTTCCCATGGAGCATTGCTATGAGGTGAGCCCAGCAAGCTGTGTAACACACCATGTTGGCATTGAAATTCAGAAGCTCTTTTGTGTGCGGTGGCTTTTGGGAATGTGTGTTCAGAGTGCCAGCTGATGTCAGAGTGTGTGTCTCACTTCTGCCATGAGGTCACAAAGTTGTAGCTTTGAATTCTGGTTCTCCTATCATTGTATGGTGTTGAAGAAGTCACTAAACCTCCCTAAGTATCACTTTCTAACTGGTGTCAGAAGGTTGGTCTGAGTAGTGAATAAAGAGGTGACTGTGAAGTGCCCAGCAAGGGGGAGAGGACTGTTAGGTTCCCTACCTGCCCATGTTCCACTGCTCACCTGCTGATCAGGGGAAGTCTTCCTGGAGTCTGAGGTGCTAGTGGTGACCCCTCTGGTCTTAGCAGTTGAAAGTTGTTGGAAGTGGTAAGGATGGGGGCTAAGGCCTTTGGAGTCATACACAGGATAGGTGGCAAGGAGGGAGGGACAAAGGGCAAGGGGCTAGGGTTCCCTGCGGAGCCAAAGAGGGCAGGCTGGGAAGGGGCCTTTCTGCAAGTCCCCCATGTCCCCAGCTGCTATCCTATGTTCTGGGCACAGCCATTGCTTTCTTTTCTATTGCTGCTGGCTATTGCTTCTGAGCAAGCACGTTCTTCTAATCCTCTGTGGGGCAGCCCCTTCTCTCCATTCTTCTCTGTTCACTTATTCCCAATGGAGAAGGAAGCACCCAGGTACATACATGAGGACTAGAAGGAGTTCCTTCATCCCTTTCTCCTTCTCTTCCATTAGATATCTACTGAGTGAATAAAGTCTTATTATCTGTGAAGGTTGGATGAACCTGAGCTTGAACTCGGGCTGGTCTCATTCCCAAGCCTCTCTATTTACCACTCAGCCCTCAGGGTTTGACAAGCCGTTGGCTCAGGGGTATCCTTGCCCAGCACTGAATCTCAGTTTGAGGTATTTGAGGACTTAAGGAATCTGAGTTCAAAGATTACTCACTTCTGCTTCAAAAGTGAATTTAGACACTATGAGAAGCCTGGGAACTCATCCAACATAGGAAACATTGCTTTCATAGGGAAATTTCTTTTTAATTCAAAGTAACTAACTTAGTAGTAAGTTTTTGGAATGTAGGTAGTTGGCCTTGTGGAGTTGGGGTTCTGCCTGTCTGTTGTGTAAGAGACAGCATGGTTCCAGTGAGGAAGGGGTGATGTAGTGGAAAGAGTCCTGCACCAGGAGCTGGAAGGCCTCTGCCTTAGTCATGGATCTGTCACAGTTACTGTGATCCTGAGCCAGTCCCTTCTAAGTTTGAGGTTTTCATTTCTTTTTCAGTAAAATCAAGTTGGACAAGAAGATCTTGAAGATTCTTTTCAGAACTTATTATCCACTATCAAATAATATGCAAAAGTGAAAGTAGTTGTGGTAATTTTTGGATGATTTTATACAAACCTGTTTTTATTAAAGTTACTTTTTTTTTTCTAGCAGAAAAGGCTGGGCTGCCTTAACTTTTTCTATACCCTGGCCTTTGTGCCCAGCTGGGCCACTCACTGGCCAGGTGTTTAAGAAGAATGGAGACTTTCCTCCTTGTGGCTTTGGTAGGACTAGTGTGGGTACAAGCAAGTAGATTTCTGATTTTTTAAGTTCTTTGATTTTTTTATATATTAGATAGCCAAAAATAATATCAAATTACTTTTTATTTCTAACCTTAGAAGGTTCACAGTAGTTTAAAGATAGTAATAACAAATAGTAATCTGTCTCCTAGTACACACTAATCCATTACAACTCTGATTTGCATGATTTCTGGGTTAAAAAACTCTCACATATTGATCACCTTGTTAATTGAGAACTTTTATTTCCAGAGATTAAGTAACTTAGAGGTAAAATTTTAATAAAATCCTAATTAGTTGGGTGGCTGTTTTCCCTTTCTATTATCTCTGTATGGTGAGTATTAAACACTTAGAAACTCCTTTCTGATAGCTTTGTAGGCTGTTACATGCTTTTTGCCTAAGTGCTAACTTATTTGCAGAAAACATAAATGTCTTCAATGTTTTCTTGATGTCTTTAAGCTTAGGAAATAATAGAAGTTAGAAAATTAAAATGTAGTCATTTCTTCAAAGTATTTCATAGATGAATTAATAATGCAATCATTTTCTTTAATGGATTTTTTTTCTTACTTGGGTTCCTGCTTACTGAAAAATACTCAGACATAAAATTTAATTGGACAATAGGTTCCTTCAGCTATAAAGAAACCCACAATAATGATGAAAATGTTCTTCCTCAATGATAGAGCAGGGAGTTTTTGCAATGACATTACATAGGAGAGACTAACCAGCTTTAATTTTATTAGAAGTCTCATACTTCCAATAACTGACATTTAACTTGGACCGTATCTGTGACTAGGTTGATAATTCTCTTGGGAAACATGCCACCATATGTGAGTTTTCAGATGATTGTGTCAATATTGACGTGTGGGAGAAATTAACTGTGTGCCTCTCTGATAGAATATATCTGGGTAAAGGATTAGCAAAGAACAAAGCAGAGCAATAAAGATTCCTTTCATTAATAATATTTGAATGGTTCCTAAGGACATTTGACCCTTAAAATTCTTCCAGAAAACTCATAACCCCCCTTTGAGATGTGCAGTGTGGCTGACCTCTGGGTCCTTCTGTAAGCTTCCTGTGTACTGTGCTGGGCAGTGCTGTGATACAGCCTGGACCTCAGCACCCAGGAGGTTTAGGCCAGGGACAGATCGGCTCCTGCAGAGTGAGTCAGGCCCAGCCAGGGAAACTTGGGTCGAGGGGATAAAAATTCCATCAGCGAACACTTAAGAGACATTGCATTTCTTTTCCTTTGGTTATTGCCAGTGTGATAACTTGCAGAAGTGGAAAGGATCTGTGTGCAAATGGAGAAAGAGAGGGAGTGCCAGGGACAAAGAGCTGGGGGAGAGACCTGGAAGGGTCCCCAGGAGGAGGAGGAGGTGCCTTGACTTCAGTGAAAACAAGAACAAAGACCCATCTCTAAGCCTCAGCTCTCTTTGTCCCTTTCCATGTTGCTCCTCTCCTCCTCCCTCCTTTCTTCAATACCATAAGCCCCAAAACACACCCAAGAATACTTGCCCCCCCGACACACACACATACACACACACACACACACACACACACACACACACACACAAATTACCAAGGAATGTTTTAAACTTTTAAAATAAAAGCAAAATAGAAATATAAGAAGTGGTGGGATGAGTTTATGCAGAAAAAATAAACATGGTTTAAACTTGGAAGAAACACAGCATCAATGTTTGTGATTGCCTTCTTGTGATCATGGGCCTGAAAGTGGCCTGAGCTAGCAACTGCAGAGCTCTGGGGTGGGAGCCGGAAGTTGGCACAAAGGATACGGGGCCACCTCAGTCCATTGTGGAGATCATCTAGTTCACTGTTGTGTCCCTGATACTGTCCCCAGGGGTGGAGTAGGAGAGGCTTGAGTGACAGCCTCTTGATATTTCTGGGTTCACCAAATACCCATGAGAGATTGATTGATCACACACTGATTTAAACCAAGGATCCTGAGTATGTTTTATTTTGAGGGCCAATACCTATTAACTGATGATGGAGTTCTGATATGCTGTGTCTAGAATAATCTGAGGCCTGGTCAGAGCTGGCTGATCAGACTTAGTATTTGCCATGAGGGTCATGTAAGAGAGGTTTTAATTTTTTCCTTCTCTGATATCCTTTTAAATCACATTAACCATGGCATTTTCTTCTTCTCTTCTTCATACATAGGTACATTTTGCTTATTCGGACTATGTCTGATATTGGGTTTGACCTTAGTTCTAAACCATAAAATTAGAGCAAGTCCTCAAAGTAGATTATTCTGTCAGTAGCATGTCGACACTTCTCCCCTGGTATGCCCTTTCCCCCTCCCTGCTCTCTGTCCCAACTCCAGCACATACAAATCTCTAATAATCCTGATATGCTGAAGAAATGAACATGCACCAACCCTCCTGCGGGGAGCTTCCCATGCCCCTGGATGGGGTTTACACTTCAGTCCATGTTATTCCAGAGAAAGGGGGTGGTCTCAGGTTGCCCTGCAGGACCACTGTGCCCCGAGAGTGGGTGAGTTCACCTTCAAGTTTTGCATGAAATTTTGTCTGGTTTTGACACCTGGGCTGGTTTTCCCAGACCTGACCACTCCTGCTGACCACCAAGGCAGCTCTTTAAAGTAGATGGAGACATTGTATCCAGGTTGACGCTGGGAAAATTAGGTGAGCTCCCCACCCTTTTTGTCTTTTGAGGCTGGGGCATCCTGCTTGGTTTCCATTTTGCTTTTCTGGTCATTTCCCTCTGACAAACCTCCTGCCCCTTGTAGCATGGTTTTGCTTTGGGGTAGTTAGAAAGGCATGGCGTGCAAATTATCTTCAATATTTGGAACTTGAACTGTTCTTTCCCCTGTACCGTGTGTTCCCGAGAGCACTACCTGTGCTGGTCAGAGAGCTGTGACCCCCCTGTGTGGCTGCCCTGGTAGTTCGCCAGCTGGGATCACCTCTCCTCCCTTCTGGGGCGGAGGTACAAGGTTGGCCTAACCTGACCCGCCATGGAGGCCACAAGTGAGGATGAAGGGAGCTCTGGTGGCTTGGACTCAAATCCCAGCTCCTTAGCGTATAGCTGAGGGAAGATCACATGACTTTTCTGTGCTCGGTTGACTCAATTTATAAAACCAAGAAGACACTGCTCCTTTCTAGTGGGGCCACTGTGGGGACTGGCTAGGAGCATGTGTGAAGTGTACCGCTGGCCTTGGTATTAGTCAACGGCACTCTGTCCTTGTGGATGTGCTTCACTTATTAAGTGTCCAACCCTCATAAGACCCTGTGCTCTCCCACATCAGGCAGGAAAGAGATGGCTGCAGGCATCCTGCAGCTAAGTGCCCACAGCAGCTCACACCTTGCGGGAATTGGGGGCACTTATTAAACAAGATCCAAATGCCAAGAATCCTGAATCGTTTGCAGCCCGAAGGCAGAGGGTCAGTCCATCCCACAGTAGGACGGGTGGGTGGCCCCCAAGCTCCCACAGGCTCCCTGCTCCCACTAAAGGAGACATGGAGACAGGTGCTCCCTGTGAAGCTTCTGGGTTGGGTGTAAGAGGGAAGCACCAGTGTGAAAACCAGGAAACTGAGTGCTGACTCCTGGCAGCCATGTGCTGCCTCATGGCCTCAGTCTGCTGAGAGGTCTCTGATGTCCCTGTCACCTTAATGATGCTGCACTGCCAAAGCCACATGTAGAGCTCCCCTAGTCTGGATCATACAGTGAGGAGGCCCAGACAGGGAATGAGGAGGGCAGGGCCATTAGGGAAAATGTGGCACTAAGAATAGCTAGCTATACACGCTGATAAGGGCCCAGATGATTGGGGAAGTCAGTCGGGGACAGGCAAGGCAGAGGTGGTGGGGAAGGACAAGGTGATAAGATAGGGGCACAGGAATGCACAGCGGGGCTCTGGAGCAGCCGGGCCAGGGCTGCGGAGCCCCTCCTGGCTGTGCCCTGTGAGTGTGAGCAGGTGAAAAGAAAGGACCTGCTCCAATCTGGGCAGATCACAGCTATCCAGAGCCCGCAGGGTTTTAGTAGTCTTGCCATATGCCTTCATTCCACCCCAGTACTTCATAGGGAGGAAATCTGTGGCTCAGACATGTGAATGGACCACTTTGAGGTTGGTGGAAGACTCGTCCAACCCCAGGGCCTCTGGCTCCTTCCCCAGGCTTCCTCCTCCTTTCACCCCAGACTTGCTGTGGCTACTGCCTACGCCTGCTGGCCTCTGCTCTGCAGGAGTGTGGGGCACCCCCAGTGAGGGATGGGAGGGGTGCTGACATCAATTACCCACCAAAACCACGGAGCCCCTTCGAGGCAGCAGGGTTGGGAATAAGAAATCTGAGGCCTATTCCTTCCTGGAGTTTGGGAAGGGGAAGAGACAGGCAGTTAACAAAGACATGAGCAGACACTGTGTTAGTTTCAAGCTCCAAGATGGCACATTTAGAAACTGCTTCATAAGCACCCAGAAAGCAAATGCTTTGTCCTCTGCTGTCGAGGGGCGGCTGATGTCGGCAGGGAGACATCTTGGCAGCCACCTCAGGCTCAATGAGGGTTTGCAAGGTCTCATCGCTTTTGGTTGGATCTGACTATGAAACCAGTCGGCGCTCTGACCAGGATTTAAGAGCATTCAAGCTGTTCCGGAGTTGTGGGCTTCAGCGAGCCCTGAGGGAAGTCGTCGGAGGGTTGAGGGGGTGGTGGTGGGTCTGTGGGGGGAGCTCCAGTGCTCTGTGGCCAAGCCAGAATAAGCATGATTATTTCCACAAATCAAGCCATTTTCATGCATATTTCCCCTTGTGTCCTGATCTATGTAATTATGGAATGCATATGTGTGGGAAGGAGTCTTTGGAAAACTAGTTCCTGCTCTTTGTCAAGAGGCTGAAAAAGCTTAGGAAATTGGTTCACGAGGAATTCTGTAATGGAGAGCTGGCAGGAATTCTACTTGGTATGAGAGGCAGGGGCTGGGCCTGAGTGGCTTTGTCCCCTGGAGTTCAGTAAAGGTCAGATGAAGATCAGGGTGCACAAGGAATAGGTGTAAGCGTGGTGGCGCTCATGCTCTTAAAGTCAGGAGAACTGGGTGGGCTTCTCTTCTGTTCCTGAGTGGAAACTGCCCTCTTGTTTGCTCACCATTGTCTCCTCAATGCTTAATAGGTACTTGCCTCATAGAAGATGCTCAATAAACATTACTGGGATGAGTGAGCATCCTGCCATCTCCCTGGCCCAGTGTCTGCAGGTATTCTGGGAAAGAAGTGGATTAGTTTAGAGCTGGCAAAGGATTTTATGGTTCACCTGTAAGACGCTTGCCTTGCAGGACAGGGGATCTTTGTGGGGAGGTTTCTGGGACACATATTTGTCATGGAATGGGATGGGAATGACAAAATACACACCCAAGCATCCTCCCAGTGGGACTTTCTGAAGTTCTTGCATTCACTCAAACTAATATAGTTCTGTGATTACATAACACATTGAGATTCTTATTGTTTAAAGAGACTTTTTTTTTTTTTTTTTTTTTTTTTGCGGGTCTGGGGATTGAACTCAGGGGCATTCTACCTCCGAGATATACCCCCAGCCCTATTTTTTATTCTTTATTTTGAAACCGGGTCTCACTAAGTTGCGGAGTGTCTCACTAGGTAGCTGAGGCTGGCCGCGAACCCAGATCCTCCGGTCTCAGCCTCCCGAATGCTGGGATTACAAGCATGCGCCACCACGCCCGGCTTAAAGAGACTTTTAACTGGTGTGGTGCTAGGTGGTCTGTACAGATACCAGATCCATTCAATGGCTTTGCATGTTCCTGGGTAAGTAAAATGAGACAAGCCACTCTGCCTGCAGAGAGCAAAAAGACAGTTAGCCAGGACTCAGTTCCAAATCCTGCTTAGCCTTAGAATGTTGGGCAGAATCTTGAAGACCTCTGGACATTGATGCCCTTGCTGGCAGTAAGGGATAAGAAGACTAGTGTCATGGAGTTGGAAATGAAGTAACAGATAAAGAGTCTGGCCAGGTGGTAGATGGTGTTGAGTGAGTAGTAGGTCCCTGGCAGCTTGGTCTCTGGACTGATGGCACCCTCCCATGGAGTCTTTTCTCACAGGTCATCAGGGAGGTGATGGTATCTGGTGTGGGTAACCTGCTTTGCCTCTCAGGAACAGAGACCTGAGGGCTTTCAGCCCTGGCCTACAGTGCCCATGAGTACTCCCTTGCACTCCTGTAGTGAAACACAACAGAGTTAACATTGCTCATGCATTTCTGCCATAAAATAAAAGGGCAGAGGGTGTGTGATTTGAGAAAATGGAGATGCCACCCCTGGTACTCTGCCCAGCCCACAAAACAGAGGAATGTGTCGATGTGTTCTGAGTGTCATAAGATGGTGGCAGCCATGCTTCTTCCAAGATGCTCCATCTCACCCTGAGGCTCTGCACTTGGCTCTGCTCCCTCCTGACCTGAGCTGGCTTGCATCCTGCTCTATCATGTGAACCCTCCCTTGAGGTTTCCTGTGGCTGCACCTCCTCTCCAAGGCTTCAAGGTTGTTATGCATGGAAACCACTCCCTGTGGTTCACTAGGTCACCCTGAGTCCATGGCAGGCAAGCCGTTGTGGACCAATAGCCCTGCCCTAGCTGCCCCGGCTTCTTCCTGGGTGTTTGGTTCACTTAAAACAGAGCAGCCATGCAATTAGAATCAGCACAATGGTCTATTCAGCACTTCTCCCAGGAAAGAATCCTTTTGTCTAGAGTGCTGACTTTGGAACGTTCTTCTTGAGGTTTGGTGGAGGAAATTAGAATCACCAGGGCAAAGACAGCAAAAGAGAACTTCCCTGTGGGAAAATGACCCCATTTAAAGGTGGTTGGGTTTCTGCTACTCCCACAATTGCTTGCTCTCTATCCACAGCATAAATGATACTTTCTTTGCAGCACATGGAAAGGTTATTTGTTTTAGGGACATAGCTTCCAGAGTGCTTATTTCCATCCCAAGGACTTTTATATCAACAGATCATATGAGTAATGATTTTCATAGCTTTTGTGGGCAGTAACAAAATACCTGTGAAAGACTCCAGCCTAGGTGGAGAACCAATTGCTGTTTCCAATCATTTCAGTACCCAGGGTTCCTGAAAGACAGTCAATTTTGATTGAGAGGATAAAAATCTTCAAACTCAGATAATGATGTTGCATGAAAAAAATGGAAGTCTTGAATCAAAAATGAAGAGTGTGAATTGCAAATTCCACTTTTCTATAGTGCATATTTTGCCATAATCTTAGATACATGTAATTTCTACATGATTTCTATTAGAGATGCAATGTTTACAAACTTTCAAGTGTGAATTAGTATTTGGTAGCATCTGTAAGTGATGTTACTGTAGACTTTGAGGGAGCTCAATTACTGGTGTTAGTATCATGCCAGCCAGTCTCATGATACTAACTAACATAGTTAGTAATAGTTCTTCACAATGACTGTGACATCATCTGTTTTTATGAGTGAGAAAAAACTGACTTGTGCAATGTCATATGTTGCGCTAGAATTTTTTATTGAGATAAATTTACATGGCCACCAAATTCCTTTCTTTTAAAAGATACAATTTAATGCTTTTAATATATTCACAAAATTGTGTAGCCATTGCTAGTATCTAATTGCAGACTGTTTCCATCACCCCTATGGGAAATCTCATACTCATTAGCAATCACTCCTTACTGCTTGTTATATTCTTTCTAGCCCTAGGTAACCACTGATCTACTTTCTGTCTTTGTTAATTAGCTTTCTGTCACTGCAACAATATAACTGGGAAAAATCAACTTAGGGGAGGAAACATTTTTTGGCTCATGGTTTCAATCCATGGTCAATTGGCTCCATAATTTTTGGGCTTGTGTCAAGGCAGAACATCATGGTGGGAGGACATGGTTGAGCAGAGCAATATGCTCACCTCATGGTAGCTGGGAAGTAAAAAGAAGGGGTTGGGTCTCAATGTCCCCTCAAGGGCACACCCTAGTGACTTAACGTCCTCCCTCATGGCTCCACCTCTTAAAGGTTCCACCACCTTTCAATAGCATCACAGATTGGCAACCTAGCCTTCATCATGTGGACTTTTGGAGGTATTTAAGATCCATACTGTAACAGTGTATGTGTTTGCTTACTCTGAACTATTCATATAAATAGCATGCCTCGGCTTCTTCTTGAGTGTTTGGTTCATTTAAAGAGAAGCCATGCAATTAGGATCAGCACAATGTTCTATTCAGCACTTCTCCCAGGAAAGACTCCTTCTTTCAGTTGGCATATTATGTTTGAGTTTCATCCGTGCTGTAACATATTATTGCTTCATTTTTTTCTATTGCTTAAAAATATTCAATTGCATGCATATGCTACATTTCATTTATCCATCCAGTTAGTTGATAGATGTCTGGGTTGTTTCCAGTTTTGAGTCATTACAGATAATACTTCTATGAACATTGTGTGGACATCAGGAGCTAGAATTTAAACCACTTTGCTATCTGAATATGATTGTTAGTAACACTTTGTATATTCTGTAAGGGAATATAGAATTTTACAACAGGCAGAGAACTCCACGACATGAAATGAGTCTCCCCTACTCTGTGTTGTTCCTGGACCTGCAACTACCAACTTCTTTCTCTCAGAGCTTGTCCACATTCTACACTCTCTGAACTGCTTCACATCTGACAAGTGAAACCCTGCATTGTTATCCACCCATCCTCCCTGGGTGATGAGCAGACTCATTCAGGGTTGAGAAGCTCTACTGAGTCACACAGTTGGGCCCAGAGCTTTGATTCCCAAATTTCTAGTCTACAGGGAGTTTTTACTCCTCCATATTACCTCTGGCCATGTTCAGAATACTTCATTGCTCTATAAAATATGAATAACTTCCTCACTGCATCAATATATGACAAATGGAGAGATATGTAGCCCTTCTGCATTGACATAGTAGAAGAGAGAAAACTCTTTGTTCCCTCATTGTTCTTTGGGTCTGTTGCTTATCCTCAGGTACCCTGTGTCTAGGGTCCCTCCACTGTATTTCCATTTCATAGGGATGTATCAGAACTTCATGAAGGAAACTCTCTATTCTAGAACATAGTTTTGGAGGAACTTCCTCAGGTATTAGTAATACTTGGAACCCATTTTGGGAAACAAATCTGATCCTAGTCTTGCTGATACCCAATCCCCGCACCATTTACACTGTGGTATGGTCATGTGGCGATGACATCCAAGTTCTCTAAGTATTTGGTTCTTTTACTTATGACTTTCTTTCTCTGTTGGCCTTGAACGGTTTAAGTTGGAACTTAGGAAACAAATTTCTTTTAATATGTAAGCATCAGAAAACAGTAAAAAGACCTTGGGAGGAAGGACTTAGAGATTCTTGAAGAACCATCTTAGTTTGGGGTTGACCTTGAAAAGCAGAAACAGCTGCACTGCCAAAGCTTTACCTTTCTGCTTGCCTTACCTCTGACTCCACTGTGTCTGTGGGGACATAGCCCCTTCGTTTTGTCTTATGAATTATTGTTTGGTGCTATAGGAGAGATATACCAGTGGTGTTTGGAATGCAGAATGGAGGGAGGGGTTAGGATTTAGACATTGATGTTACTTCTATTGATTTGGGCAAATACCTCGAAGTGAATTAATTTCCTATCTTGGCTATTGCTTGGGCTGCCTTCTTGCCCAAATGCAAGTTTGAGTTTTTTGAGCAGGAGGCAAGCAGCAAACTGAACCCTCAGCTTCCCTGCAGCAGGAGGCTTAGAGCTTGACAGTCCTTGGATTCAGAGGAGGCTGAAACCAGGAAGGCGGGTGTCCAAGGAGCAGGGACTGGAGAGTGGGGGCAAGCCCCCGGTGGCTGAGGTCTGGTTCAGTTGCCTTGGTGGCCCCCTCTTAGACCACTTCGGCTTCATACTCAGGGTCATCCTCAGCCTCTAGGGTGGGAAAGGCTCTCAAAGCCAGGAGGCCAGATGCCCTGTGGCCTTGGCCTAGACTGGATTCCTGAGGTCTGTCAGGGTAGACGCTTTGGACTTTGTGAAGTTTGGCCAGATCCCTGTAAGCTGAGGCCAGAGCTTCCTGGGGATCAAACTATTTCTGGCTAGTTTTGGACTCAGGTCACTGTTCAGGGTCTTTTGAGGAGGTCAGATATCCTAAGGCTCCTAGGAAGGTGGAACTGGCCCCAGGATGTTCAAGGGGTCCAGGTCTTCAGGGCATCTCAGGTCCTCTGCGTTTTGTGAAGCATTAGAGTCTTGTGTGTTGAGGCCACTGATAATGAAAAAATGTGTGTGTTTGGGGGTGACAGGGAGGAGACTAGAGAGATTTGTTGGAAAAAATAGTTACATAAACATAGTGTTGTCACATGTCCCAGCTTGTATATACCTAAGAGAATTAAAAACGTTTCCCACACAAACTTGTACCTGAATGTTCACAACAGCATTATTCACAAGAGCCAAAATGTAGAACAATTTAAATGGCCATCAACTGATGAACACAGTATGGCTGTGAACACAGTGGGATATTAGCCATAAAAAATACTGCCTATGGTATAAGCTCTAACACTGAAGACATTACATTATGTGAAAGAAGTCAAACAAAGGCCATATGTTGTACAATTCCATTTACACACTTACACAGTTGTCTATTCTGGAGAATTCATAGAAGATAGAAAGGAGATTAGTGGTTACTGGGAACTGGGAGGAAGGATGAGCAGAGAAATATTGTAAGTGGATATGAGGTTTCTTTTCAGAGTGATGAAAGTGTTCTGAGTAGGGGTGGTGGTTGCCCAAATTTGTGAATATACTTAAAACCCTTTAATTTCATAGTTTAAAAGGGTGAGTTTTATGGCATGTAAAGTATACCTCAATACAATAAACAAGGTTAATGCCATCTACTTGGAGAACAGAAATGTTTTAAACTCTTCATTTGCTTACTTAATCATTAAGGTGTTTGAGCCTGCTGAATGGGGTGGGAGAGCACACTTTCCATGGCAAACATTCTCCCACCTACCCCTTCTGCAGGGCCAAGCTCCCTTATTTTGATTGGCACCAATTCCTTCCTGTCCTTGGACACTTCAGTAGCTTGGTAGCACCTCTGGGGCTGAGTGACACCAGGGATGGTATCCTGTAGGACCCTGCTAGGCTGGTGTTCTCAGCCACTCTGGTCTTTGCAGAGGCCCCAACTTTGGGTGTGGAGGGCTGTGACTATGTCTCCTCACTTGCTGCTACAGAGGACATTTTACACAGGCAAGTGAAGTAATTTGAACTCAATGAGGAGTGAGGAATCCTAAAATAGAGAATTTCTGTGTGTGTGTTTTACTGGGGATTGAAACTTGGATCCTCTACCACTAAGCTACACCTTGAGCCCATCCATCTGTCCCTTCCTTCCTTCCCTCCTTCCTTTTTCTCTCCTCCGTGCTGTGGAATTTGAACTCAGGAACATTCTACCTGCAAGCTATATCACCAGCTAAATTTTATTTATTTGAACATAGTTCTTGCTAAGTTGCTGAGATACTTGCTAAATTGCTGAGAGTGACTTCATATCTGCGATCGTCCTGTCTCAGCCTCCCAAGTACAAGGATTATAGGAATTTACCACCAGCCTATTTTTTATTTTTAAACTGGGTCTTGCCCAGTTACTCAAACCTGTGATCCTCCTGTTTTATCCTCCCAACTACTGGGATTGTAGGTGTGGGCAACTATTCCCAGCTAAGAATTGTGGATTCTAATGGGAAGGCCCTGCCATCAAATAAAGACCAATAAAACAATTTCTAAGAAATGTTCTGTAACAAAATTAGGTGCAGAAACTATTATTCACAGTACTTAGTTTAAGTGTAAATATGATGCCAATATACTCATTTAACAAATTGGAGAGAATATATACCAAAATCTACAGGGGTGTGATTACAGGAAACTTACTTCATATGTTGATACATAATTGTGGTGTTTTATCATTTTTTTCTATAAATTGCAGATCTTTTCCCACAGTGTGTATTATTTTTGTAATTAGAGAAAAGAGACACATTAAAAATAATGTCTAGAGAATGTTATCTGAAACCTATAAGCTGGAAAAAGGTTGCCAGAATACACCACTCACTAGGTACATTAGGAAAAATGTGATACAAAGATTGGTCGATGGAATTTATCTTTAAAAGTGCTTCACAAATAGTGATTTACAGTTTATGAAACTCGTCTATTTGTTTACTCACTCATTCTATTCATCATCCCATCTTTCCTCTGTCGAGGTCCTGCTAATGGTCAGTCACAGGATTGAGCATGTCCTGAGGATGCTGGGGTCCCCTGGCCATGGAGCCTGGCCTTGCGAGGTGCATGGTTTGGCTATGACAGCCTGGTCCCACTGGGTGCTGCTGAGGAACACCTTGTAAGCTGCCAAGGGGTTTCCAGAGGCATGATCCCCTCTCTCCAGGGTGACAAGTGATGCCATCTGGTGGGCAGGGAGGAATCTCCATCTCCAGCCACCGATGTCCCTGTTGGCCAGAGGAGTCAGGATGAAGGGATGCCCTCATGAGGCTGGCTTCTCATGCTCCTGCAGGTCCCACAGAGGGCAGGCAGGCAGCGGTGTGAAGGAGTTGGGAGGCTAGGGCTGGCTGTCCCTCATGGGTCCCCCCACAACTAGACATCTGCATGTAAGCTCTCTGTTTCTTGGCCCCTGTAGCCAGGAAGGGGCTGTAGGATACATGGCCCTCATTATGTGTAAGCCAGCCCTTAACCAGTATGAGTCACCGCGTCTTCATGATCAAAGGCAGCAATTTCATGTCGATTGCTACTTCAAAGCAAGTTGTGGGGAAAATTAGGAATCAGGAAGCAAGTTGAATTATACATCAAAGAAAAACAATCTCTTGACCTTTCTTTTCTCCAAGATCTGTTCCTTAGTGTAAGGATCTGTGCTGGATATAGTCAATTCAGCATGGGGGGAGGGAGATCCATTAAACCAAAGGACTCCTTGAGCACTTTCTTAACCAAGCAGTGTTCTGGAAACTGCCAGTGTATGAAAGAAGCATAGGATTTTGTCAGGACAGTAGTTACCATCAGTTGGAAGTAAGATCTTCATACAGCAAAACTGCTCGGTTGTCACAATTAAATGTTGAATTAGGTGAGATGACGTGGTGCACTGAGACCTCGGGGCACAAAGCAGCCATGGCAGGAGTAGTCGGTGAGGAGGGACCTCTGGGCAGGTCAGGGCATTCCAGGAGGGTGACAAGGAGGGCGAAGTGTGCACAGGTGGCCAGTTGGGGTGGGGAGGGGTGCAGTTGGATGAGTGGAGTGTCCCCCACTGAAGAGAGTCCCTGAAGCTACACAGAAGCACGTGAACTTGATGAAGCAGGAATGGTAGTTTTTAAAGTGGGGATAGCCCGTCGACCGATGAAACAAATATTGAAGGAGATCAGACTGGTGTTCAATATTAACTGCTTTTCACTGAATCTTAGAGCTACAAGTTACCAAAGCAATAGTTGAACTGAAAGCCCTTTATTTAGATATGCGTAACTGAGATCCAAGAAGAGATCCAGGGACTTCTCTTATAACAAATATATTTATACACACACACACACACACATATATATATATATAAGATTTTTGTGTACACACACTACCAGGATTGTATTAGGCACTGTGCCACATATGATGGGAAGCACCGAAGTCCAAGTTATAAATCTTAGGTAGTCCCAAGATGTTCACAACCAATTAAAGGGTACAAATGTATAAGAAGTCTACAACACTTTTTTTTTTTTAAACACTGGGATTGAACCCAGTGGAATTCAACCTCTGAGCTATACCCCCAGTCCTTCTTATGTTTTGTTTTTGAGACAGGGTCTCACTAGTTTGCTGAGGGTCTTGCTAAGTTGCTGAGGCTGGCTTCAAATTTTGGTCCTCCTGTTTTAACCTCCCAAGTACTGGTATTATAGGAGTGCACCACCGCACCTAGCGTGTACACAGCACTTTTAGAGGTGATGAGCTCACATGGGCAAGGTATGGTCCTTGGCTCAGAAAGTGAAGGCAAAGTCAGCAGAGTCCCTGGGTCAGGATGGTCCAGGAAGACACCATAGCTTGCCAGCACTGGAAAGCTGTGCAGATGCTCTGGCTCAACATACTCACTTCAGGGGCAAGATGTAACAGAATGAAAGAACCAGAGAGTCTGGGAGGCCCCAGGAGAATCAAAGGCCTTCTCAGGTGGAAGTGAATGTGTGGAGTGAGCCGCAGTTGGTTGCCTGTAATGCGGGTGTGCTCTTGAAAGATTTAAAGGCTTTTAATGTTATTTTTCTTGGCCACCTGTCCCTTGTAATGATGACAAAGTACCTGAGTCCAGCCATTGTTACCTCTTTTTGATGAATGTAGCATCATAATCAGGCTTTTCTCCTTCCTTCAGTCCACTGAACAAGTTTATTAAGTAACTTGGATCTCCCTCCCCTCAAATGATTCTCTGTGCTGAATGATTGTATCTCACTTCTTCATTTAAAAGTGCTCAGTGGCTTTCTGTTACATGTCTCTTCCCCTTATCATGATCCATTAGTCCTGCTAGTGCTCCTGATAACCTCCCACCCGCCACTCCGAATGAATAGTGAGATGTTGTCATTCTGGTTTTCTAGACTAGCACTTGAGTTCTTATTTTGTTCTCCCCTCCCCAAAAGTGAAATATCAAAGAGAGGATTCTAATATAGTTTACACAACATGTGTAAAGACTATATTTGATGGACTTTTATCAATTTCAGATAGTCAGTTAAGTTCAAGTAATAAGCATGCCAGATTCTTTGGTACCATCTCATTTTCCATGGCTCTCCTTTCGGGCAGCCGTTCCTCTGTGTCCTTGAGTTCTGTTGCTTATGTTTGTTATGGGTATGCGGGGTAACCTCTGCTTAGCAGAGATGGAAATGAGCTATATAAATAAAATAACTTCAATATAAACATTATCCCTTAAATTTAAAAAGTTTAAGACAGAAGCTGTGGATTTCCTTTCCTGTGTCTTGTTTGTTAAAGGAAACCAAACCTACTCATGATTCTTTGTTATTGTCGTTAAACCCCAGGACCTAGCGTGAGCTGTAATGTAATGGAACTCTAATCCTTTTTGTGTGATTACCAACTTAAAATTTAAATTTACTATTTATGTTGGTACTGTCACAAGTTTATAGCTTTTGAAAAACTTGGACCAACTTTACTTGGCTTGCATTTGTCTTAACAGCAGCATTTTAAGGAATGTTGGTTAGTACATAAAAAACCCTTTTAGGTAAGTCTAATATTTGAAAGACATTTGAATATGAATATCCATTAGCCATATATATGTATATATATATACACACACACATACTCATAAGAACTTTTTGACTATATTGAATGAACATATTAGATATTTATACACACACATATATTTTTTTTTTTTGGAAGAAGGTTAGGAACATCTATGATAAAGGAATGATGCGCAACAGACACAGTTCCACCTCCGGTTCTGCCTTCCCCTCCAGGCTCCTGCCCAGGTAGTCTGGTGCCAATGCCCTACCTTCTATAGTTCCCCCAAGCTAAGGGTTCCTGTGACCCAGTCCCCCCACAGCCCTTCCCTACCTGCAGCTGTAGAAGGTTAGATCAGAAACAAATTATTCCTAAAGCCAGCCACCTAGTACTAGGCAACAAGCTGGTAAAGCCATCACATCCAACCACATTGCTGAAACTTCATAGATAACAAAGAGAAACAAGTGAATTCTGCCAAGTAGTTTTAAGTAAATGGACTTTCTGCAGTTATCCTGCTTCCATGCAGTGGCACCTTGAAGGCACAGGGGAAGACAGTTTATCCTTGAGCCTTGGCAGGATCTGAGGGCCAGGGACCAGGGGCTTGGTGCTTCCTGCTCCTCAGTGCGGCTCTCGGCTCCTTACCAGCCCACCCCACACCTCGTCCTGTGCACTACTGCTCATTTGCTGAGTTCTGGTACCTTGTCACATTAGAGCCTTAGACAAAAATTAATTCTGTATAGAAACATTTGCTCAAGTACAGGAGGATGGATGTTGAAGGTTTTTCCATAGTGAAAAATTGTGTAGCTGAAGTGTCTGCCCAAAAGAAAGAATGATAACTCAGTTTCAGTCCTAATGACATGCAGCATGAGACTCTTGCCTATGGCTTCAAGTGCATTATCGTTATTGACATATGTTTTAGGTATTCAAAGGTCTTTTCCATTTATTTGCAATTTTTTACTTTATTCTGAAGGTGTGTAGTTTCTGTATGACTCTAGAAAAATAGAACAATACTTTAGTCATCTTGCTAACTGTTGTGACCTGATGTTGCAGGCAAAACAAATTGTAGCAGGAAAACACCATTTGGTCCTTAATTTGTTTCTTTGTAGCAATTTGGTTCAGCAGAGAAAACCCACCTTTTTTTGGTAGTGGTGCTGGGGGTTTAGGGATTGAATCCAGGGGCATTCTACCTCTGAGCTACACCCACAGCCCTATTTTTTTTTTTTTTTAATTTTGAAACAGTCTCGTTAAGTTGTTGAGGGCCTCACTAACTTGCTGAGGTTGGCTTTGAATCTGGGATACTCCTGTTTCAGCCTCCCAAGTACTGGGATTACAGGCAGGTGTCACCACACTCTGCAACCCACCTGATTCTAATGAATAATGTGCAATGCATTGCAAAAGAACACACTACCAATAATTTCAATTAAGGTTCACCACCACACCAAGACTTGCATCCATTTATTAATTCTGCTTCTGTCTCCAAGTGGGAATCCTGGCAGTTTCTCTCTCCTATCTTGGGCCATTTCTTTCTTGTGGCATTAAGAAAGCCTTCGTATGTCTCTAGAAACTCAAGTCATTTCCAACCAAATTTTCCTATGCTGGCTGTGTGTCAGGCTGGTGCATTGGGAATCTTTTTTTTTTCATTTGAAGAGTATCAATGTTTTTTTTAAACTTTAATTTTCTTCAGCTTTTTTTTTTTCCACCAAAGAAGAGCAGCAGGACTGATGGGAGAAGGGGCATGATGGAAAGTCATTGTTGCCTTCTGTTTGTTCTTTGCATCTTTTTTTCCTCAGTAAGTTGCCTGAGGAATTTCTGCAGTCAGCTTTAATAGACTTTTGAAAGGCCTCCTTTTGGACCAAGCTCTTCAAGTGAGCCAAAACTTTCCCTAGGACTAAAGGGTCTTGAAGAAGACAATGAAAAGAAAGGGACTTTTAGCATGTGGCTTGTCTAGTGAGATTAGAGAATTTCTGTAAGGTATGGTAAAGGGGCTACAAAGGCAGAGACCTCTGCTTTGTTTTTTGTTTTGTTTCTGTTTGTTTTAGGCAGGGAAGTGTCCCTCTTTCCCCTTCTTCCACTTTCTTTCACTCCCTCTCCATCCAAGTGGGATGCAACAAAGAACTTTTTTACCTGGTCCTGAAAACCAGGCATTGGGGTTCCACTGGTACCATGGACAGATACCAACCAAACACTTTTATCTCTTGATATTTTGAAATAGTGTCTCACTGCTAAAATTAACATAAGCTGCAAAGGATAAAAATTTGACTTTTACAGCCACTTCCCAGGTCAATTTAAACTTGCAAATAATGCTGAAAACAGATGAAACACAATTTTTATATAAATCCCCAAAGTCAAAGGTATTCATATCTGATGGCTGACTTTTTTTTTTTTTAATGTGGTACTGGAGATTGAACTCAGGGGAATTCTACCTCCGAGCTATACCCCCAGCCCTATTTTGTATTCTTTATTTTGAAACAGGGTCTCACTAAGTTGCGGAGTTCTTCACTAGGTAGCTGAGGCTGGCCGTGAACCCAGATCCTCCGGTCTCAGCCTCCCAAATGCTGGGATTACAAGCGTGAGCCACCATACTCAGCTTTGATGGCTGACATTTTAAAAGGCATTTCTTTCCTTCTACCAACTAAAGTCCGCCAAATCAGAGGCAGTTTGATTCTGAGCCTGTGTTAGTCTAGTTGAAAGTGAGAACAAATTAACTCATGTTTCCTAATTCTAAACAATGATGAGAAGGGGGCTTGTTTCTATCTTATGCCTGGATATGGGTTGGAGTTTCAAGGAATTAGGCAGAAGGTGAGTGTATCTGATTCTTTAAGGATCCTGAAAGTTATTCCTAGCTCTCAGAAACTTTAAAAAAGAAGAGACTAGAAAGAGACTACACTCTCCACCCTCCATTCATAAAATAAGAGGAAGAGGGAAAGAGTGAGGGAACTGGTTTTTCCTTCATTCTACCAAAGTTGCTTGCACCTATCATGTTTTAGTCGCTGTCTAATGTCCTGGGGACATAGCTGTGTATAAAGCACCCCAAGCTCTTGTGGAGCTCACATTTCAGTGGGGGAGATGGACAGGATGAGATAGGATGGGCAGGATAAACATTGAGAAGAAAGGCAGGACAGTGATTCTGAGACTGTGTATTTGAGTGCATGTCCAAGAATTTAAATAGGCTAGCCAAGGAAATCTCACCCAGAAGGAAGTGTTTTGGTAAAGGCCTGAAGATATGACATCATGATCCATGTAGAGACAGGGGAGAAGGAGGATGACCAGAGAAGAGGCCACTGCACATGACCCAGGTGAGAGATGATGGTCTAGAGCAGTGGTAAGAACGGGTTGGATGTGGGAATCCCGGCTTGATGAGTCTTGGGGTGTGGAGGAGAGAAGCAGGGAGAGGCTGGCACTGACTCGACTCTGTAGTCCCTCTGCTGTGGTTGCTGAAGCAGAGTCACCTAAGACTTGTAGTTTATCATGTTCTATGTATTGTGTAATTGCTTGCACACTAGTTTGCAAACTCCCTGAGAGCAAGCCTATTTCTTTTTTATCTTTTACATCTTAGGGAGCCCAATAAATGTTTGGCTTGAATGGAATTTGAGTCTGTTCCAAAATCAGTACTTAAAACACATACAGCATTGTAGAAAATCTACCAGGTTTACAGTGGGTGACTCACCTGTGGTAAAAATGATAGCCAAGGGCCACCATGGAATCTTCCTGAACCAGCCAGACCTACTCATGCCCCAAAACGGATGTGTGGGCTCAGAGGGCAGAAAGAGAGATGGAGCCTCACTTCCTACACAGCCCCAGGGCTCTACGTCCTACTTCCAGAGCAGCCAGGAGCACTGCCTTGTGAGTGGGGGCATTTGGAAGAATTTGGGGTTTTGCCAGATGATTTTATCTCTGTGTTTGAAGACCAGGTATTACAGAGATTTGGCATTATAGCATAGTCTGAAAGTGACCCAAGGATTATAGTGTGTCCTTGAGCCCAGGGCAAGCCAGCAGAGCAGTGCAGCTAATGGAGACAGGGCGCATGTTCACAGATGGATGACGGAGCTCCCAGGCCCCACTGGGCTCGGCCAGGTGCTCCAGTCAGCAGAGTTAAACCATGTCTTTGACCTGAGGGGGGTAGGTGAAGTAAGGTCACACCTGCTCTTTAGTCTTTTGTCTTTTGCTGTAGATTAATCTGTTTGAGTGTGATGGGCACATACATGTCAGAGGTGTTCACTCTCTACTGCTTTATGTTTCATTCCCAGGTGAGAAAGGTCACAATGAATGCCAGTAAGGACATTGCCAAGTGCTTTCACAGGAGCAGAGCAGGTTTTATATTACTCCCATTTTTCAGTTGAAAGCTGGCTTGGAGATTAACTGTATTCAAAGGGTGGAGGTCCCTGCACAATCTTTCTGGCCAGTGACATATCTTGAATGCCATATATGTTACCATGAGGGAAATATTTTCTCATCTCTGATGCTGGATCATGAGCCCCATGGAGCAGGTATAGATAGCAGGATTTGAAGCCACTGTAGCAGGTGGGCCTCCCTCCCCCAGAGCCCTGCGGGTCTTCACCAAATGCCCAGAGGCCATTGGCTCTCCCAGTGTCAGGGACACCACCTGTTGGGTAGAGATGGAGAATCTTGGACCCTACCCCAGGACTACTGGACCCAACATTGCATTGTTAAACTTCCCAAAGGGAGTACTGTGCACATTCAAGTGTGAGAGGCTTAAAGATGACTGACATCAGCCATTTAAAATACGTGACGAGTGACTGTTCCAGCTGTGGATGGTCTTAGATGCTTTCATAGAGGCATCTGTGCCTCTCATGGTCTCCTTTTCCTTGCTGATTTCTTGAATCCATTTTCTGTCTACTTGTATGGCTCCTTTAAGGATGACACAGAAAATATGAAGCTGCTAATGGTGCTTCCCCGACTTACAGCTGACTCTGCATCCGTGTCTTCAAGGCACAGGTATGAACTGGTGAAAGAAGGCTAGAAGTCTGGTCGTCTTAGGTCTCAATGAGAATATAAAGTGAGGAGCATCCTCATAATTTTCAGACTAGAAAACAAAACAAAACGCTGCTCCTTTGCAAAAACAAAGCAGCAGTTAGGGCGCCTGTTTTCGTCCTAATGGCACCTTTATCTGCAGCCGGTGTTTGAGGGAGCCTCTAAGTGTGGTATAATGATGGGTGTTAGTGTCTCTTCCTGAGGCCCGTGGAGACAGAGGAAACTGCTCCAGCCCCCCGGGGGTGTGGTGAGGGCTGGGGCCCTGCTGTCGGACCACAAAGATTACTGAGGACATTCTCCATGCCTGTGGCTCTGTGTGGAGGAGGGGGAAAGCGGAGGGAGAGCACACTGGGGCAGCACAGGGCAGCCGTCCAGTCCCGCAGCTCCTACTCCCGGTCCATAGCTGTGAGCGGCACTCACAGTTCTGCATAGGGCTGCCACCAAGACAGTGGCTCACACGAAGGATGTAGCCAAGTCCACTACACACTCCATTGTCACCGATGGCCTTTCCACTCCTCTATTTCTTTGGCCCTTGAGAGAAATGAAGGCTGCTGTTGGTGCATTTGGGTGTGGGTGGCTGGTAGATCATGATTAACCAATAAGAACTTCATCTCTAGCAAATGTGTTTTAGGTCCTCCTTTCCCACCCATGTGCCCTGGCTTTTCACGTGAGCCAGTCCGAAGTTGACTTTCTCAGCCTGAAGTAATTCAGCCAGTGATTGGCTTGCCTCATTCATGGCAATTTGGGGACCATACTGTGGTAGAATAGTGGGCAGCTTGTGGTAATAGCAGTTTTTGTATTGGAGATTGAACCCAGGGGCACTCCACCTCTGAGCTACATCCCCATCCCTTTTTTAAAAATTTTGAAACAAGGCCTCACCAAGATGCTAAGGGCCTGACAAAGTTGCTAAGGCTGGCATCAAATCTGTGATCCTCCCATCTCAGCCTCCCAAGTTATGAGGATTACTGACATGCACCACCATGCCCAGCTCATAACTTTCTAAGGTTTACTTGGCTTAGACTCCAGTGTAAATTGTTGGTGAAATCTCTGAGAAAAGGGAAGGGGGCATTTAGCAGGCCTGTGGGCTCAACTAGGAAGTCAGTTGTGGTCCAGAGCCTGGGGATCATCTCTGAGAAGCCCCTAATCCTTGCTCCCCATTATTCCTTAAAAATTAAAGTATGCCTAGTAGTTTCCCCTTTGACCTGATTTGGATGAAACAAGCAGGGTCCAATGTGGAGCTGGTACTCCTGGGGCACAGACCTGGGGGAAAGGAAGTCAGAGTTGGCTGGGTTGCAGAAGAGGGCTCTGAGGAGAGTGGTGTGGGAGTGCTCTCCCTTGGTGACAAATGGCATCTCTGTGGGAAGGCGCCAGCCACATTTAGTGACCATGAAACCTAGCATGGAGAATGGCATGTCCTGAGCACCATCGTGCTTGAGTGACTATCAGAAAACATCTTGCAGCTGGTCCACCATGAGCATGATTGGTAACTGCTCCGGGAATCAGCCTGCAGCTAATGGAAAGAAAAGGAATGACTCCGCCCAGTGTCTCCCTGGAAGCTGCATCTGTCTCTATTCACCTAAGTCACTGACTCATTTCCCCAGCATTTGCCTGGGGCTCTTCAGTTCCTGGAAGTCTCCCTGGAACCCACAACTGACTAAGGCCTGACTCTGCTTCATCACTTCCTGCATTCAACTGTGCATATCTCTCTGGGGTCCCCACTTAGACTCCACGTTCCTCATAAGCACCATGTTGTGCTCATTCTGCATACTTATCACCTTGCAGTGAGCGAAACTGGATTTCTGTTTCCCTGTCTTCCTGACATCACAGCTGCCGACTTCAGCCCTGGCTTCCCCTGCATGGTGCTGTCTTCACCCACTGCTTTGGCCCCAGCAGGCTCCTCCTTTCCCAGCCCCAGCTCATGGGGTCTATGTACAGTTCAGCCTCTGAGTCACCAGCTCATGGTTTCTGTACCCTCTCGAGTGCATTGACAGTCAGTAGTAATTTGTGCTTTGCTTTGTGTCTGTGGGATGTTTTATAGCAATCCCTTTGTAAGTTTTCAGAACATCTTATGTCTGGTGTTATCTAAAAAGGAAACAGTTACTTAAGGTAAATGAATCTCTTAAGAGTTAGAACTCAAACTGAATTATAGACTCTCTATGATCAACTTTCCTTTTCTGAGTCAACTTTATTGAAAATAATTTGCATGCAATAAGACATACACATTTTAAATGCATGGTTTCATGACTTCTGACAACTGCATGCACCATTACAAGCAAAAAACATTTCCTAAAAAGTTTCTTCATGTATCTTCCCCATAATCTCCCCACCTTTAACCCAGGCCAGTGCTGATCTGCTTTCTGTCTCCATAGATCAGACTTGTCTCTTCTAAAGCTTCATGTAAACAGAATTATACAGCCTGTACTCTTTATGTCTGGCTGCTTTTGCTTAGTGTAATGTTGAAATTCATGCATGTCATTGCAGTTATCAGTAGTGCCTTTATACTGCTGATTAGTGTTCCCTCATGTGACTGTAGCACAGTTTGCTTACGTGTTCATTAGCTGATGGATATTTGGATTGTTTCCAGAAGTTTGCTGTCATTGTGAATAAGGCTACTATGAATCTTGGTGAAATACTTTTGTGTAAGTTTTCAATTTCCTAGTGGAAAGCCCTAGAAGTGGCATTGCTGGGCCCAAGGGTAAGTGTCTATTTTTGTTTATGAGAAGGTATCAACCTGCCTTCCAAAGTGATTGTGCCATCTCATTTCCCACCAGCCCAGGATGGGGCTTCAGTTGCTCCGAGCTCTCTAACAGTGTAATGGTGCAGACCCTTCCTTTGGCAGATGAAACCTCAAGGCCCAGAGATGTTAAGGTCTCCCCTAAAAGGTGGTCAGTGCCCAGCCATGGCAGTCCCTGGGCCCCCCGAGCCCATTGCTGGTCCTCCCACTGGACTCTGCAGTCGGGGCAACCCCTGCCCTATCTGGGTTGACAGTTGCCACTTAACTTTCTTGAAACTAAAACCTCCTGCCTAGGTGAGCTGGAATGCCTCTGGTGCCTTTAGAATGGTATGCAAAGCTTCTCTTTAAGTAACTGCCGGCACATGGCTTAGCCCCATCTCTGTATGCAGCCCTCTGTAACTCTGTTACTCAGTGGGACATGATGAGCACACAGCCAATTCTATCAGGAAATATGGAATAAGTATTAGGTTCACAAATACTAATTTCCCTGAAGCTTCCAACTCTAGGCTCTCTTTTCCTCTTCTCTGTAATTGAGGTCCACCAGCACTTTGAAGCCACATCCACATCATCTTCTAGTTTTGTCTTAGCTACATTGCACTCATCTAGTGCTACCACAGAGGAGGAGAGGCATTGAGCCCTGTCATGTCATGTTGTCGCCAAAGCAACTTGCCACAACCGTGCAGTTCTTCTTTCCCTATTTTTACCCCTTTGATTTCCTTCTCTTGCCTTATTGCTCTGGCTAGAGTCTCGAGTACTATATTAAAGAGAAGAGGAGATAATGGACATCCTTGTCTTGTTCCTGTCTTTAGTGGGAACTCTTGCAGTTTCTCTCCATTTAATATGATGCTGACTGTAGGCCTATTGTATATTGCCTCTATGATTTTGAGGTATGTTCCTTCTATTCCGATTCTCTGTAGTGCTTTTAGCATGAATGGGTGTTGGATCTTGTCAAATGCTTTTTCAGCATCAATTGAGATGATCATGTGATTTTTATCTTTGAGTCTGTTTATGTGGTGAATTACGTGTATTGTTTTTCGAATGTTGAACCA